>VCII01000446.1:600000-758470 GCA_006030095.1 Triplophysa siluroides
ACTGAGTCATGCACATCATCTTCTGGCTTGCTGTGATTGTAGACATGGTTCTGCAAAGCAAAGGTTGCACAACAGGGGCTTCAAACTGTGCCAAAGGGCAGAACCTGCCACTCATAAATAGAAGGGTGTCTTTCCTGATCCAGGTTTCTCCACAGGAAACGAAGAAAGGGCTTGTCTTCTTCCAGTAGACGCACCCGGTGGAACATTCCTTTACATCGCTGCTGATAGTAACCCTGTTTTCTCTGTAGCGCAGACGTACTGCTAAGAGGGTTGGTCCAAGTGTTGGGCCAGAGAGGAGATGGTTGTTCAGACTTGTTGCTTTGTGTTTAAACAAGCAGTTGAAGACGATTCTGGGCTTTTCATTGTCATGAACAATGTGATCTGGTATGTACCACGCACAATGGCTTTTCTCCATTTCCTCTGGTGTCAACATAGAGATGTATCCTGCATTCTCAAGTTTATGCACTTCATTTATATACACTGATGCAAGATCTGTGTTCTGTAAAAGGACAAGGAGCTTCGAAGGGCCCTGCAGTGTTCACCCTAGTCTGGTTTTTACAGTGGCAGGACCACCAGGCGGTCTGAGACGCACAGGTTCTGCGGCTGTGATTAGATGTGGGTAATCTGACACAATGAGTAAGAGTGGTTGAGCCTGCTGCAGTGGGGGGATAGGCAGACCTTGCAGGTGTCTGTATTTCCTTTGAAGTATCTTAACTGGGTAAGTATTTTTTGTGAGGCTCAATTCTTTGGCTGTGGAAGCTCTTTCGATAGTGTAGGCTTTATCTGGCTGAACAACAGCAGCTACAGAGAAAGAAACAGCCGCCCCATGAACGATATGTATCTCTTGTCTTACAGTACGGAGTGCTATATCTTCGGGTACTCTCTGAAGATCAAGTTGCTGTGCTGCATCAAACAGTAGCATGGTCCTTTCTGACCCGTCGTCGAGTATGGCGTATGTGTCAAGCTCTTTCTCCCCATTTCTTAGGATTACTCGGATGACCTTCAAGAACACTTTACTGCTTGCGACTGGTCTGTCAAGGTACAGTGTCTCCACTTCAGAGCTCACAAGACAGATGTTCTGTGCTGAAGTTGGGCGGTCATGTTTCACTTTGGCATCGAAGTCGTAAAGTATGTCTAATTGTCTCTTGTCACATAGTTTTGCATTTGGCTTTAAGATTACATTCTGAGATCTGACGAGCCACAATTAAAGCACTTCTTATTCTATAACACCAAGGTGAGTTATGCGCCTAACACTCGGCAGCTTTTCAAGACATTCAACTCTCTTCTTTGCACCCCTCCTCCCCCACCCAATTCATCTTGACTGCTGAGGACTTTGCTGACATTTTACTGATAAAACATCATCCATCAGCAAACAATTTTCAGCACCTCAGACCTCGGTACACACTACCCTCACTTCAAACATTGAACTCTCCTACCTTGCCCCACTGACTGACACTGAGGTCACCAGACATCTCTCCAGCCACCGCACCACCTGTTCCCTCGACCCAATCATCTCCTTCAGGCCATCATCTCCTTCAGGCCATATCCAGCACCAATATTGCTATTTAATATGTGATTATTTTTTAAGCACATTATTTTCTGTATTATTTAATAAAGAAAAATCAATAAATCATGGTAACCAATGCAATGTTAGACAGATTAACCATAAACTATAGGCCAGGTTTAAGATGATATTAGTTGATGCACGAATTGATTGACATTTTTATAGAATTACCTCAATCATACTAGTATATTGAATGATTTCTTAAATAGTAATAATTATCATGACATAAAGCACTGATAAATAATGGAGCAGGTATGGTCTGTCCATCTGTACACCGCCCGCATGATGTAATTTTTGTCTTCAGGAGGGTCCACGGTCGTCTGCACACGTGCAGCCCATTTTTTTGAGACTATGTGCGGACATGACGCATACAAAATTGCACTAGTCTACTAGAGGTCAATACACACACAGAAAGTGTGCAGAGTTTCGTTTTCGAAGAAGAATGATACAAAACTAACAAGCTGAAATGAAGAACGGTAAGCTAAGAAGCATTTTATTTTCCATGGTTGTTGTTCTTGTTGTTTTGCTGTTTGCTTGAATTGTTTGCAGTGGCGAATTACTTCCTCTATCGTTAAATTTGCAGTGGGTCTGTGAATGACGCAACTCAGCGCTGCCCTCTGACGTTCTGGTAGGGCACACATACTCATTTGTACTGCGCATGTGTCAAACTCGGATGTCTGCGCTTAATCCATGATGAGCGGCTAGCCAAGGCGGTATCTAAATCATGTGTCCTGATTCTGCTAAACTTATCTGCAGAGTTCGACACTGTCAATCACCAGATACTTTCAGCAACCCTCTCTGTTGGTTCAAATCAGAACTCTCCGGCAGATCCTTCAGGGTGTCATGGAGGGGCTCGCTGTCCACTGCTCCCTACATGATGTTATATTAACAAAGTTCGGGAGGAGTACGTGCAGATAACTAACCCGGCTGGCTGGCTATGACCCATCTCACCATTCAGATATATAACCCGGCTGGCTTTCCATGACTAATCTCACAATCAGATAACTAACCCGGCTGGCTTCCTATAACCAATCCTCGTTAGCCCGGGAGAAAACCCCTACAAATAGACAAGACGCCTTTTCATAATTTCTTCTACAGTTTCGCAGCATTGCTGCTCATAAGAGAGAAGCTTGTTTGCTTTACAGGATTGTTGTTCGTTGTGATAATGTTCAATTATGTTGAAGAAAGGAGACAGGGTTGGCGTGGCTTAGACTCGAGATTTTTTCGACTAGATTGATAAGACTAGATTTATTCGTACAAACACACAATAAATGTAAATTCAATTCAAGTTTATTTATATAGCGCTTTTCACAATGTGCATTGTTCCAAAGCAGCTTTACAGGAGCAAATAAGAAAACACAAAGTTAAAACACAGTACAGTGCACGGTGTTTATAGAACAAGCAAGATCATTCTAATAGATAATATCTAATAAATAAATAAATAGATGCAGTCTCCCGGTGAGCAAGCCAACACTGCCCTGCTGTGGCGAGGAACCCAAACTCCAATGATTGATTAATGGAGAAAAAAAACCTCGGGAGAAACCAGGCTCAGCCGGGAGGGCCAGATCCCCTCTGACGTGTCATAGCAGCACTCGTTGAACCCGACCAAAAGTCACCGAGCAAACATCCACGAGGAAGAGCCCACCACCCAGATAATCCCACTCGCCGAAACCATGCAGGTCCAACCCGGTCCCACTCCACGATCGACACCAGAAAACAGAGGAACAACCAGGGAAAATAGTAATGGCATATTGGAACCTTATTCCTCTGCTGTTTGACATCGACCACAAAACAAGACCAAACCCGACCCACACAGCCCCAACAAATAAAATCCCCCAACCACAACCAACGAGCCCCCCCCCCCCTCCCCACAAACACCCGCCCCAACCTCGTCAGCCCTAAATCATTTCAACTCATACAATAAGGTGGAAGAAGGCTGTTTTTGTGACACTTGCGATGTGATTTTAAATGACAGGTTGCTGTCTAATATAACGCCTAGGTCTTTAACTGTATTTGTCGGAGTAACAGTGCAGCCTTCGATTTGCAGGTTATAATCTGAGATATTCTGTTGTGTTTTTGGGTGCTATAATAATATTTCTGTTTTGTAGTTTAAAAGAAATTACTTGTCATCCAATGTTTTATATCTTTGATGCACTCTGCCAGTTTGGATAGCTTGAAGGAATCATCTGGTCTTGATGAGATATATGCTGAGTATCATCTGCATAACAGTGGAAGCTAATTCCATGTTTTCTAATAATGTTGCCCATGGGTAGCATGTCTATGGAGAAAAGCAAGGGTCCTAAAACCGATCATTGAGGTAATCCATAGTTTACTTGCGTTAGATTTGACGATTCCCCATTTAAATGGACATATTGATATCTGTCTGATAAGTAAGATCTGAACCATTGTAGTGCCTTATTTCCCGCCGTTTTCCTGTCTCTGTCTCTCCCGCCGCAGACTCTGCTAAACCACGCCCCCCTCGCCACATTCATTTAGACAAAACATTTCCCAAATGTTAAACCAAACTCTAAGAAGATTTTCGTCGGTACAGGGCGGACGTAAGGCATTTGAAAAGGAATTCTAATGGACTTAAAGTGCTGCAGCCATGCAGCAGGGCTGCAGGTCCGATCCGTACAAGTCGGATAAACATTTTCACAGTTATCTTCGCCTCGGATTCTGGGAGTTATTCCGCACATCTGCTTGTATGTATGTGCTTGTTACTTTGTTTGTTCCATGATGCGATTGCTGCCTGCACGTTAGCTCAGTGCTAATGGGACACGAGCGTTCAGATGCTGGCGTCTGTAAACAACAATGTTGGTACTGCTCGCTCGCAAGATCGCAGTATTCCGTCCTAATTGTCAAACGGCACGTCATACTATAACCTTTCACTTGTAGCATTAGGGATGGGAACCGAGAACTGGTTCTTCTTTAGAACCGGTGCCCAGTGAATCGATTCCTTGGAACCGTTAGCGTACCTGCTTAACGATTCCGCTTATCGGTTCCGCTCGTTGCAAATGTGTCAACGCGCTGCGTTGTTTTGGTTACGCAGCAAACATGTCATCGAGGCAGAAGCGATCTAAAGTGTGGTTATATTTCACTAGAAAAGACGCCAATACGGTCATTTGCAACAACTGTAAAAGTTAAATTTCGGCAAAGGGGGGAACTACCTCCAATATGCAGAAACATTTGGCCACACAGCACGCAATTCATTTGCAGGACTGTCGCGTGTTTGATACACTACTACTTAGCAAAACAGCAACAACAAGTGAGTCAAGCAGCAGCGGAGCTAACGAGACGTCATCTGCTATTAATGCCGAAGGTAACTTCTCTATTTAGTTAATGTGAGCGCCATTTCATGGTGTAAACTTTTACTATATGAATAATAATCTCCATTGTCATTGTCAATCAAATTTAGATGATGATGACCTTGACTGTTTAGTCTGTGTTTATAGTTTTTATGGCACTTAAATGGCACTTAAATGGCAGTTTTTTTTTTTTTTTTGTCTAGACCAATGATGAATGTGAAAAATTCTATAGGTCCCTGGACTTTACTTTGTAGCCTACTTTTAGGTTTGTTCTGAGGTTGCTACACATAATTTGTGTATACTCTGAGTATGTGCTATGTGCTTATCAGATATAAAAGCGAGTTAATACAAACAAACAAATTTGTACTTATTCCCTCACCCAATGAGAATCGATAAGAGAATCGATAAGGAATCGGATCGATAAGCAATATCGATAATGGAATCGGAATCGTTAAATTCTTATCAATTCCCATCCCTATGTAGCATTGACGTTAATTTGAACAATGGCTGTATATATATATATATATAGTTCTACTAAGTAAAACCAATTAATTGGAAAATAATATATATAAATGGCGCTTCCAAGAGTTACCGCTTGTAAACTGCAACCTGTCTGTATCATGCACTCAGCGTGCATACGTTTTTAAATGGTGCTTCCAAGAGTGACCGCTGGTTACCTACAACCTGTCTGTTTCATGCATTAAGCGTGCATAAGTTTTTAAATGACTACAGGACTATCACTGGATCTGCACCGGCTTACTTTCACACCCTCCTGCACTACTACACCCCATCAAGATCCCTGCATTCAGCAAACCAGCGGCGTCTTGTATTGCCTTCCCATAAGGGCAGTAAATTGCTTTCCCGCTCATTCTGCTTCACAACTCCTTCCTGGTGGGAACATTCTTCCTAACTCTGTCTGGTCAAACACATCTCTCACAACATTCAAAAAACGACTTAAAACCTATCTCTTCTGTGAATACTTGACAGACAAATGAGAAAAAAAAGACCCTTTCTCTCAACAGGTAGTGGTCTAGCTTTTGTTGAAACCAGTAACTTTGTATTGGCATCTACTGTATTATGGCTCCTGTATGACATATCGCTTATTGCTCCCTAAACTCTTTGTAAGTCGCTTTGGATAAAAGCGTCTGCTAAATGACTAAATGTAAATGGAACTTCCAAGAGTAACTGGTGGCTAAATACAACCTGCCTGTATCATGTGCATAAGTTTTCTAAACGGCGCTTCCAAGAGTGACTGCAGGTGAACTACAACCTGTCAGTGTCATGTATTCAGCTTGCATAAGTTTTCTACATAGCGTGCCATTCCCACTTACGTCTTGCTCAGATATTACTACTGCATGAGTTAATTTAAGTAAATGTAAACGGCGGAATTTTACATTTACATTTACATTTAGGCATTTGGCTTTTATCCAAAGCGACTTACAGTGCACTTATTACAGGGACAATCCCCCTGGAGCAACGTGGAGTAAAGTGTCTTGCTCAAGGACACACTGGTGGTGGCTGCTGGGATCGAACCAGCAACCTTTTGATTTACCAGTTCAGTGGTTTTAACCCACTAGACCACCATTTTTCAGTATCTTATTTCTGACCAGTGCTTTAAGCCCAGATCTCCTTCGTCTCTTGTCTACACAACCCGAACACAACTGCATCTCGTTTATTACCCCAGATGTTAATAATAACTCTGTGAATGTAAACCGTGTTTGACACATAAAGACACGCACAGCAATTTTAAGATCTAACAGCATTTATTGCATACTTGAGAACGTTTGGGTGACTGTGACATGCTCACTCTCCGTGTCTCTCTGCTGGCGCATAGAGAAATGCATTATGCACACACTGGTTGCACTCTGTCTGCATAGCCCATGTACCACCTACACAAGAATTACATTGGACCTAGTCTCAGCATCAGACGTCACGCCCACGAATCGTCGTTTAAATGTCTGATGCATTTGGCAATTTGTCCAGAAACACTCCAGCTAACTCAAAGAGGCTTCTGGGAGGCATTTGTGTTGCATTCTTCTACCGACTGCCTGGAAACAACACAAAGCCATCCAACTAAATAAAAAGCTATCGCGTCCATAGCACAATTCATCACGATCTACTAAACACTGGATTCTTAAAAGTATGCAATGTTCACGACATAAACTCATAATGGCTGTTGTAAACTTTTGAAACCTTTGCGAACGCACAACGGTCCGTTATTGCAGTGACATTTCTACGCTCATATACATTTTGCCATGGAAATCATCATTGCACACCTGTCAGTCATACGGGCTCTCTGGCGGTCCCCGGCCAGAAAAGCGTACAAAGTTCCCCGAACTTCATACTGCCGAGGGAGACCTCATTTGATCACCACCACGTCCCCATCAAACCCCTGCTCCTGCCCTCATGAGAAAGGGCCTCTGGTCGCCAGGCAGCAGTAGCAGGCCCTTGGCAAGCCCGGGCCGCACCCCAGACTCCGCCACCTAGCTTTTCCAGCTTTGCCCCAGGAGCCAACCCAAACGTGAGGCTGCCTCTGTTTTGGGCACATGCCCTGGCCGCCTCCCCTCCTGACTTTCCATCTGTCTTCGCCCAACGAGCCGACCCAAGCGCGAGGCTGCCTCTGCACACGGCTCCGGTGGCCAATTTCCTTCCTCTTATCTCTCTTTCCTCTCAGCCTACTTGCAGGTACCACCCAACATGAAGCAGTATCGCCGCCGCAGCCCATGCCTCAATTAAATGAAATACCATTTTTGTATAGTGCTTGAAAATAAGAAACTGAAAAAGGTAAAACACAGCACAGTGCATGGCGTTTATAGAACATGCAAGATCATTCCAGTGAGTGTAGTAGCTCTGTAAACGCTACTATCTACGTGTCTACGTATCTACGTGGAAATAAAAAATCTCAGACAATCAATACTTTATCAATGTTATCTATAGGTTCGATAAGAAGTCCGCCAACTCCTTCAGAAAATCAGTGTAGGGCCCAGGGGGTCTATACACAGTAGCTAATGCAAGATAAATCAATGGTTTTACTTTTGTTTGGAACAATTATGTTCAACGCAAGCACTTTAAATGATTTAAATTCATACTCTGTTCTCTGATTTACAGTAAGAAAGACTCTAAAGATTTTTGCGACACCACCGTTGCTTCAAACTCGAGCTCTGCCACAGCAGACACCACCACTCTAGAAGCCAGCATCGCAGCAGCGATTGCCCCCAGGGGCCCGTGCTTCCTTCTCTCTTTCTGCTGCAGCAGACACCACTCTCGAACCCAGCATCGCCGCAGCGCTCGCTCCAATGGAGTTCAGTCCTCTTCCCCGAGGCCGTTGCAGCTTCTCCTACCTTCGCTCCTCCAGAAGCCTTTTCTATACCTCGCACTGCCGCAGTAGTGCCGCTCCCGCTGGAGCCTTTCTATCTATTCCCCAATGCAGCTGCAGTAGCTGCTCCACCAGGAGCTCAACCCTCTCCTCAGAGGGCAGTGCAGTATCTCTCCCATTCGCTCCAACAGAGCCTAATCCGCACTCAGCACTACCACAGTAGTGTCGCTCCTGCAGGAGCCTTTTTCAGACTCCGCACGGCCGTAGTAGTGCCTCGCTCCACATCTCCTCACTGCCACAGCAGTGCTCAGTAGATCTCACAGACTAGCAAGGGCCATCAACCTCAATCCAGCCTCATTTTGGGGTTCACTCATTCCGGCTGCTGTCCCACGCTTATTGCATCTTTTTGGGGATACGACCTGACTCAGGGCACACACTGGACCCGGGGCCCTCTTCCTGGACAAGGGGCGGGTGCTCCGAGTTTGTGGGAACCACCAAAGCCCTCTCCCGGGACAGCATGCCAAATACGCATAATATCCGTCCCACAGCTATAGTTATTATATGCAAGGCGAACTCGTGAAATTATGTTTTATTAACAAAGTTCGGGAGGAGCACGTGCAAATAATTATGCAGCCGCCCGGCATCAGCAATCACGCCACCCAAATCAGAGCGAGCTCTATAAATAGTGAAATCGCCTTACCTCCTCCACTCTACATTTTCGCAGCATCCCGCTTCCACCCCGACTCCTCACCACTAACCCTCTTTTCTACCCGAAAGGGGGGGGACACTCTGGGCTCGGGCAAACACTGAGATCGGAGCCCTTGCCCTGGACAAGGGGGAGCGCTGCGGGGTCGGGAGAGAATGCTGACCCCGGAGCCCTCTCCCCGGACAGCACGCCAAATACGCTTACTATATTCTTTGCCCATTTAATTAATTGCTAAGGCGAACTCATGAAATGCAGATTATTAAATTGGTTCATTAGGTTCTATACATTATTGCCATCACAACATGCAGACATTAAGTAATGAACATGTGCATAATTATTATTATTATTACTATATTGTATTATCTTACCTGATGGCCTGAACACTGCTGGTGAAGTTCTGCAGCACACGTTTGATGAACACCATGTCAATGTCCCTCTTCTGCAGCAGTTGGTACATTATGTCAACATGAGTCATGATTTGATGAAACACCTGCAGGAAAAAAAACGGAACTCTTCATTCTGCAGCATCCTCAGGAAACCAGATGCCTCCCTCACGGTTGTGCTGTCAAATGAGCTGTCTGACCTGATGGTCTCAAAGCACTCTATGAGGTCGCCCAGGTTCTCATAGACAGTACTCACGATCCTGCTGTTGAAGTTCCATCTTGTGGATGATGCTCTAGGCAGCCTTCGTGCAACAATCTGGTCGAGAAGGGCCGTGCGTTTGGGTGACCGGGTAAAAAAACTGTAAATCCCACCCAGGGCAGATAAAAACACTCACTGCTGGGATGTGCGAAGTGGACTGCTGCATGATTAAATTCCGCTGGTGTGCATAACAATGCAAATAATAGGCGTTTTTGTACTCTTCGCGCACCCTTTGCCTCGCAAAGCTAACTCAAACACGCCACAGAATTTTACACAGTCAATAAGGCGGCCTTGGATATGTCGGTTCTTGCTTACCTCATCGTTGTGATGACGCACAGCTAACCTGTAGCTCTCATCCAACTGTGTTGCAATGTTTTACTCTCCCAAAGACCGAAAGTTTTAGGCAGCTGTCCATATGCATCTTCAATGCTTCATGTTTCTTCACCTTTTCCGAGGGATGCATATCAGTGACACCCCTCTTTGTCCAGGCTGTGTCCGTCTTGGCGCCATCAGGGTGAATTAGGACACAGGGGTAGCAAACAAAGCGTTAGCCACTTCACACCCTGCTAGCCATGTTTTCCGCTAGTACCAGCTCAGGGAAAATCTGCGATTGTACGTTTTCCCAGCTTTTTGTTGACACCTGCTTGATATTTAAATTTGGTTGGGGTGGTCCTTATTCTTTAATAGCCATTTCATAAATATTGATATAAAGTCTATGAGAGCACCTGGGGCGATTTTCAATCTGACTGAAATCGCCCCAATGTGGCAGGGCTACTGGTTCGAGAGTGATATTCGGGCTGCTGATTGGACAATAATATTAAGACCTTTATACAGTCTATGATTAAGACTTAGACCGGCGAAATTAACTATTTTTTCCACTCTTTTCCGTGTGGCTGAAGGAGGGCGGAAAACGTCTTGGTTACGTATGTAACCTCGGTTCCCTGATGGAGGGAACGAGACGTTGTGTCGAAGACGACAGATGGGGTTCGCCCTTGGGAACCTATCAACTCTGACTACTTTTAGAAAAGGCCAATGAAATTGGCGAATGAAATTTGCATGCCGGGCTCCGCCTCCGGATGTCCGGTATAAAAGGAAGCCGGCGTGCTTCATTCACTTACCTGTGTTCTGAGGAGCCTGAGAGCCTCTCACGACTACTGCAGAGGGCGATAAGCGTTGTGGCATAAGGGACACAACGTCTCGTTCCCTCATCAGGGAACCGAGGTTACATACGTAACCAAGACGTTCCCTTTCTGTCGGTCTCTCGACGTTGTGTCGAAGACGACAGATGGGGTTCTTCTGGAAAACGCCACAACGCCTATCGCGTCACAATCTCCAGCGAAGCGACGGTAACAGGCCTGGGCGTGTCAACTCGAGGCTTTCGCGAAACTGTAACCTTCCAGTGTGATGGGTCGGGGGTCCCAGAGCTTCCTGAAGGAAGATGGGTAGGCATAATATCCGTCCCACAGCTATAGTTATTATATGCAAGGCGAACTCGTGAAATTATGTTTTATTAACAAAGTTCGGGAGGAGCACGTGCAAATAATTATGCAGCCGCCCGGCATCAGCAATCACGCCACCCAAATCAGAGCGAGCTCTATAAATAGTGAAATCGCCTTACCTCCTCCACTCTACATTTTCGCAGCATCCCGCTTCCACCCCGACTCCTCACCACTAACCCTCTTTTCTACCCGAAAGGGGGGGGACACTCTGGGCTCGGGCAAACACTGAGATCGGAGCCCTTGCCCTGGACAAGGGGGAGCGCTGCGGGGTCGGGAGAGAATGCTGACCCCGGAGCCCTCTCCCCGGACAGCACGCCAAATACGCTTACTATATTCTTTGCCCATTTAATTAATTGCTAAGGCGAACTCATGAAATGCAGATTATTAAATTGGTTCATTAGGTTCTATACATTATTGCCATCACAACATGCAGACATTAAGTAATGAACATGTGCATAATTATTATTATTATTACTATATTGTATTATCTTACCTGATGGCCTGAACACTGCTGGTGAAGTTCTGCAGCACACGTTTGATGAACACCATGTCAATGTCCCTCTTCTGCAGCAGTTGGTACATTATGTCAACATGAGTCATGATTTGATGAAACACCTGCAGGAAAAAAAACGGAACTCTTCATTCTGCAGCATCCTCAGGAAACCAGATGCCTCCCTCACGGTTGTGCTGTCAAATGAGCTGTCTGACCTGATGGTCTCAAAGCACTCTATGAGGTCGCCCAGGTTCTCATAGACAGTACTCACGATCCTGCTGTTGAAGTTCCATCTTGTGGATGATGCTCTAGGCAGCCTTCGTGCAACAATCTGGTCGAGAAGGGCCGTGCGTTTGGGTGACCGGGTAAAAAAACTGTAAATCCCACCCAGGGCAGATAAAAACACTCACTGCTGGGATGTGCGAAGTGGACTGCTGCATGATTAAATTCCGCTGGTGTGCATAACAATGCAAATAATAGGCGTTTTTGTACTCTTCGCGCACCCTTTGCCTCGCAAAGCTAACTCAAAACGCCACAGAATTTTACACAGTCAATAAGGCGGCCTTGGATATGTCGGTTCTTGCTTACCTCATCGTTGTGATGACGCACAGCTAACCTGTAGCTCTCATCCAACTGTGTTGCAATGTTTACTCTCCCAAAGACCGAAAGTTTTAGGCAGCTGTCCATATGCATCTTCAATGCTTCATGTTTCTTCACCTTTTCCGAGGGATGCATATCAGTGACACCCCTCTTTGTCCAGGCTGTGTCCGTCTTGGCGCCATCAGGGTGAATTAGGACACAGGGGTAGCAAACAAAGCGTTAGCCACTTCACACCCTGCTAGCCATGTTTTCCGCTAGTACCAGCTCAGGGAAAATCTGCGATTGTACGTTTTCCCAGCTTTTGTTGACACCTGCTTGATATTTAAATTTGGTTGGGGTGGTCCTTATTCTTTAATAGCCATTTCATAAATATTGATATAAAGTCTATGAGAGCACCTGGGGCGATTTTCAATCTGACTGAAATCGCCCCAATGTGGCAGGGCTACTGGTTCGAGAGTGATATTCGGGCTGCTGATTGGACAATAATATTAAGACCTTTATACAGTCTATGATTAAGACTTAGACCGGCGAAATTAACTATTTTTTCCACTCTTTTCCGTGTGGCTGAAGGAGGGCGGAAAACGTCTTGGTTACGTATGTAACCTCGGTTCCCTGATGGAGGGAACGAGACGTTGTGTCGAAGACGACAGATGGGGTTCGCCCTTGGGAACCTATCAACTCTGACTACTTTTAGAAAAGGCCAATGAAATTGGCGAATGAAATTTGCATGCCGGGCTCCGCCTCCGGATGTCCGGTATAAAAGGAAGCCGGCGTGCTTCATTCACTTACCTGTGTTCTGAGGAGCCTGAGCCTCTCACGACTACTGCAGAGGGCGATAAGCGTTGTGGCATAAGGGACACAACGTCTCGTTCCCTCCATCAGGGAACCGAGGTTACATACGTAACCAAGACGTTCCCTTTCTGTCGGTCTCTCGACGTTGTGTCGAAGACGACAGATGGGGTTCTTCTGGAAAACGCCACAACGCCTATCGCGTCACAATCTCCAGCGAAGCGACGGTAACAGGCCTGGGCGTGTCAACTCGAGGCTTTCGCGAAACTGTAACCTTCCAGTGTGATGGGTCGGGGGTCCCAGAGCTTCCTGAAGGAAGATGGGTAGGCCCTGACCAGCTACCTTTCACGGATGGGGCCTTATCTCTCTTACCGGCGAGAGGCCGTCCGGATCGGGTACCACTGGGTAAGCGCAACTTCCTTAATTAGGGATGCGCTGCAGAGGCCACTTCCTACCCGGGGGGGAGGAATACCGTGGAATAGATATGGTCTCGCCCATAAGGAAGATCGCATGGAATGTGCGGACTGAGTAGTTAACCGCAAGGTGGAGGTCCACCTGGGGGAGGTCATGGGTTACCAGGAGTGGGAACCAACTCATGAGGATACATCAGACGGAACAGCCCAGGGAGGGGGTGTTGCATACGTCCGGTAGCACTAGGTCCGGTTAGAGCCATCTGATGGCACACATGTTCTCCCGGCCTAAGGGGAAGGCTGCTCTGCCCAGCCGACCCCCAGGGGGTGCTTGCTTAGTGATGGATGGAATGCCTGTTCTTAACCACAAAGATGGGTAAGAAGGGAGGCGGAAAGGATACCTGTTCTTAACCAAGGTAGGGTAAGAAGAGAGGTAGATAGCACACTGACCCAACCTGCTGGAGGGTGGAAAGATGCTTTCGCAGGCATACGCCCAGCCGGCTGCCGGTCCTACACGTGGCCATGTAGGACGCGGGCTGATACCAGTTTACGCGGAGTCGCGAAGGTGTTTGGGCGTAGCCCAACCCGCAGCTCTGCAGATGTCTGCCAGAGAGGCGCCCCTGGCCGGGGCCAACTGACTGGGATGCCGTAGTGACGGCGTCCACGGTCTGGTGCGCCAATCTCTGTTTGGAGACAGTCCTCCCTACTGACCTCCGAAACAGACAGAGAGCTGATCAGAGCCCTAAGCTCTGCGTGCGGTTCCAGTAGAGGCACAGCTGGCATGCCGGACACAACACGAGTGGGGTTGGGTCTAGCTCCCTGATAAGGAGCACCTGCAAGTTCGCCACCTGGTGGTGGGAACTTTGGGCACGTGGCCGGGTAGGGGTCTCAAGATAGCGTGAGACTTACCGGACCCTAATCTTAGGCAATCGGGGGACACGGAAAATGCTTGTAGGTCCCCTACCCTCCTGGAGATGAACGCCAACAAGAGAAGCGTCTTCATCGTGATGAGGAAGAGCGGCCTCTCTGAGAGCACGAAGGGTCTGAGCCCGCCACGAGGGTACGGAGCGCGATCGAGGCGAGTCCGACTTCACGCGCCCCTTAGGGTTCTACTAATCAGGTAGTGCTGCCCTGGGGACTTCCGCCACTGAGTAGTGATGAGCAGCCGCTACAAACACTTTCAGTGTGGAGGGGGAGAGGTTTAGTCTCCAGTCCCTTTAGGAACAGACTGTTCCGATCGAGCATCTTCGTGGATCTTCTCATCGAGAAGAGCACCAGGATGAGAAGGGGCCCCAGTGGTAGGGGCCCAAGCCTGAGTGATGGCTCCACCACAGGGGGGGATAGCCAACTCAGGACCTTCTCGTCCTGTCCAGGGGGCCAGACATGGGGGCTCCAGAGGTCTGGCCTGGGATGCCATAACGTGCCCTTCCCCCGAGAAAGCAGGTCTTTCGTCAGGGGAATCGGTCAGGGGGGAGTTGTTGTCAAGAGCATTAGCTCCGAGAACCAAGTCTGGTTGGGCCCGTCGGGCGCAACCAGTAGTACTTGATGCTCCTCTTCCCTGGCCTTGCACAGGATGTGTGCAATGAGGTTCACTGGGGGGAAGGTATCCTTCCGCTTGTCGCGCAGCCAGCTATGCGCCAGGGCCTCCGTGCCGAGGGAGGTCTCGGAGGGAGTGCCAAGGTGGAAAGGGGTGGTGTTCAAGAGGTGCCTGAGCCTGCCTGAACAGCACCCCGTGAGCTGGAGTGCGCAGAGGTGGAGTCGCCACTCTCCACAAGGCGTCAACTGACGAGAGAGCCGTGGGCTGTCTGGTTCATTGCCTGGGATATGTGTGGCCCGCAGGGAGCGGATCACCTGCTAACTCCAGAGGAGGAGGCGTCGGGCGAGTCGTTCGCCAACTCTAGGCACTGATATGCCAGCGCAGACGGGGCCTCGTCCTTGCCCCGATACTGCGTGCCCGTTGCACACTGCGCTCTCAACCCTGCAGGAAGGTGTCAGTCGACATGCCTTCCCGAGAAAAGGTCTCCAGGAGCCAGCGCGGACGCAGGCTTCCTGTGCCCCCGCGGGCGGGGGTGACGTATCACTTAAGACCAAGGGGTGAGGGTGCGTCGGTAGAGAGGCGTAATCACCATCCGCCTGCTGCCGGTGTGCCACGCTTTCCTCAGAACTTTACTCTGTAGCCAGTGTTTTTGAGCAGTCCTATGTGCATCAACCCGAGGGGTACCACCACCGTCGAGGATGCATCTGTCCCAGGAACCTCTTCAAAGGGACCGCTGACTGCCCGGAACGCTCCAGGCAGCTCAACACCGGCTAAGGGCGCTCTGCAGAGTTAAGTTCCTTACCAAGAAAGAGGATGATCTCCATGCCGAAAAAGAGGATGCTCTACCTGGGGAGAGCCTCTTATTCTCGGAGCCTCTTTCTCGGTTGACCTATAGTCCCAATCTATCTGTGTGCCAGAGCACTAAGTCCCTGTGTGCACATAACAAATCTCACGAGCGCCTCGCCGAGATAGTTTAGTGCCCGCACACCTCTCTCCCGGAGGAAGTGAGGGCGGCTTCCACGATCTTCGTGAAGACTCGTGGGGAAGGGACAGACCGAAAGGGAGGACTCTGTACTGACATGCCCGACCTACGAGACCGAGACATGAAAGTAAGTGTCGCTTAGGTCATTTGCCATGAACTCATCTTGACATCCAGTAGACATCAAGATGTGCTTCTGCGTAGCATCCTGATTGGCAGCTTGAGTAGGTGCCTGTTCAGGGTCTGCAGATCTAGCAACCCTCCTTTCTGAGAACGATGAAGTACGGGTCACCACCCGCTGAACATCACGGCTAGAGGGACGAGGTAGCCGAGACGGATCATATTTCCTAGCCACGTCGCGGTTTGGGCAAGCCTTGTCAGACTCCCAGGGACCGGCCGGGGCCTAGAGGTACAATCTGCTTCATCGACCTCCCGGAGGGGGTTCGATGGCTGGCAGAGCAAATCTTCCGCTGTGGGGGGCCCCCGGGGGGGCGATCGGCCCTGCTTACCTGCCTGGCGATGATGTAGCAACGTGCACTGTCTGTGAGAGTGTAGAGTTGCTGTTTATCCTCGACACTGTGTCTCGCCATGACGCAACGTCGAGTTGCCGAACACCGTCCTGTAGAGGGTGAGAGCGGCTGTGAAATCTCCCAGAGAGAGAGAGAACACCTTGAAGTGGGTTGTTGG
Organism: Triplophysa siluroides; assembly: GCA_006030095.1. Taxonomy (NCBI): domain Eukaryota; kingdom Metazoa; phylum Chordata; class Actinopteri; order Cypriniformes; family Nemacheilidae; genus Triplophysa; species Triplophysa siluroides. The sequence goes on from VCII01000446.1 coordinate 616,528, forward strand.
GACGGGGCAGGACCGTCCTTGAATGACCTCCAAAACCTGGGGTCCAGCCTGAAGGTGTTCTCGTTCTCCCTGGGGTCTTCCGGTGAGGGCCGCATTGGCTCCCGCCGCGGCTGCTGACGGGGTGGTGGTCTCCTCCTTGACGTTTTCTTCCGGTGGGCCAGCTGAATGAGGGGGCCGCAGTCAGGGAACATCGAAGAGGACCAGGCTGCTGGGGAGCAGACAGTGCACGGAATCTCGACAGCCCGAGGGGGGGGTCGAGTTCCGGCAGGTGAGGATATGCTTGATACCCTCAGTCTGCTTTTTACTGTCGACAGTATCACCAAACAGCCCCCCCTTGCGAGATGGGTGAGTCGAGAAGGCGTACCTTCTCGGTGTCTCTCATCTATGCAAGGTTCAGCCAGAGGTGTCTCTCCCAGACCACGAGTGTGGACATTGTCCGACCCAGGGCCCACGTGGTCACCTAGCCGCCCGTAAGCGGCATAAGCGCCAGGTCTCCTGCATAAGCGCCAGGTCGGTCTTGCCCTGTTGGGACTCCCTCCACGCCGTAGCGTGACGAGAGTGGCAGCCTCCGCCCCCCCCTCCACGCCGTAGCGCGAAGAGAGGGGCAGCTTCCGCCCCCCCCTCCACGCCGTAGCGCGAAGAGAGGGGCAGCTTCCGCCCCCCCTCCACGAGCGCGAGAGAGGGGCAGTTTCTGCCCGCAGCAGCAAGCTCCCGGCATCAGGGACACCGGAAAGCCCACATGCTTTGGACAGGAGTCTAGATTGAGCCCCCAGGTGGCAGCCAACTGCGTGTTGGACCGCAGCGGCACATTCCCTCTGGGGGACATCGACATATCCTCTAGCTGACCCACCAACAGGGGAAGAAAGGGTGACAGAACTAGTTCGACCTGTACGCGCCGAGAAGGGGGCGTTTCCAGGTCTTACCGAGTTCCTCATGCACTTCCTGTATACACGGCACTGATGGGTAGGCGCGGCTTGGAGCCGCACGCAAACCCAAGGTACCGCGTATCCAGCCGCGAGCGTTGGGGGTCAGTGCGTACACTACCTCCCCATTCTCACGGCGGCCCGGGAAAGCATGGCCGGCATTTTCGACGTCCGATTTTTCCTGATGTCGACCCCCCGAGGGAGGGAGCTTCAAGGAATTATCAAAGTCAAAGATGCCAGTCAGTCACCCTCCAACGTTGCAAGGGACATCTCATCATCACGCGCCGTTTCCGACACGTAATTTGAGGAACAAGACAGTTGGACCGTCTTTTGGGGAACGATCAAACGAGCGAGGTACGAGCGGTCCGTGAGCCAGTGGCTGGCGGATTAGCGCTTGCAATAATCCTCATGTCACCCTCGGTGCTTGCCGGAGCGGACAGCAGGGCCGTAGTCCTGCTGTCACGAAACGGGGAGCAACACAAGGTGGCGGCTGGTTCCCAGGGGAAGACAGCCGCCTGTGACGCAACGTCTGAATCGTCATCCGCCCGCAGCGCGGGCAGGACGTATCCACAACAGCTGCCTCAACGTGCTGGAAACCCAACACCCGAGGCAGACATCGTGTCCGTCCCCCTCCTCGATGAGTGTGTTGCACCTGAGAGAACAGCGGGATGCCACGCTGGAGAAATTTGCTCTTTTAGAAGGAAATTGCTTCTTCTAGAAAGATCTCGAGCACTTCTGGCACCGCCGAGACGCCCAGGGGAAAGTCGCTGCAGGAAGGGACGATCCACTGCACCACGTCGTGAGAATCCGGCGATGTAGATACAAGCAGTTGTAGTCAGGAGCGAAGGCTCTGAAGAACAAAAGGTAAGTGAATGAAGCACGCCGGCTTCCTTTTATACCGGACATCCGGAGGCGGAGCCCGGCATGCAAATTTCATTCGCCAATTTCATTGGCCTTTTCTAAAAGTAGTCAGAGTTGATAGGTTCCCAAGGGCGAACCCCATCTGTCGTCTTCGACACAACGTCGAGAGACCGACAGAAAGGGAACTATGGGCCAGCCGCCCCTGCTAAGTAATAAGTTCAAGAATGGGAACATATTCAAGTGTTGTTGGTTATTTGTTACATTATCTATTGGCAGAATATGACACAGCACAGCATACAATCTAGACGAGATCAGCGAATCAAACTACAGGATGATGGTCATTTTAATAACCAACACCATTCAACGAAATTCTTATTTGCATTGCCATAACAAAAATACTTTAAAATTACACAGATTTGAAAGCACTTAATACACACAGCGGCAAACAAATTTATATATGAAAGTCAAGGGTCAAGAGCCCAACTCAAGGGAACACTGAACACCATGATGGTGACTTTTCTTAGCTAGGAAATTTTAGTTGGAACAAGTGTTACCTGTTTGCAACGTTAGACCAACGTTGAAGATTGACGTCAGTCTGACGTTGGGTGTTGACGTCTACCAGATTTTCATTTCCAACTAAAATGCAACGTCTATCCAACGTCATATCACGTAAGTGCCCAACATCAATCTTACGTAATATTGACGTCCGGTGCCAGCTGGGATATGTTTCATACATTGACCGAAAAACAGTGTATTACAAACAACTTGCGTTACAAACCTTCTAATTGAGGCCATAAGATAAGTGTATACAATGCACACAGTAAGATCTCGTTAAACATTTAGATGTCATGACTCAATTGGTCTTGAGAGCCAATGACACTTCACATTCGAATCTCCTGTAATGACACAATCGGTAAAAAAAATTTTTTTGTTGACATTTTGATGTTTTTTTATCGTTTTTTATGCTATATAATAAATAAATGGGTTACATTACTTTCTCAAAATGCGTGTGTAGTGGAGTAGGCGGGGAGAGACCGTGAGTCGAGGCCGGTGAGTGAGTGTTAATGAGAGTCAGCTGTGCACGCACCGGCCTCGTATCACGAAGGAGTGCGGGAGCATAAGAGAACGAGCGACCGGACCGTCACTGAGAGAGGACCGGGCCCGGACACGTGTTAAGTTGATTTATGTTTATGTTGCTGGCCGTGAGGGGCTGCCGGCTGTTAATTTACTTCTTATAATTAAAACTTTGTTTAAATGTTCGCCAGTTCCCGCCTCCTTCCTTCCCTACATTGAACTGTATTACAGCGTGAATGGTGTAATGTAACTACAGTTCAAACTGTTCACCGGTTTAAACTGAAAATCACACTCCAATATGTGTCTTCCTTGCAAAATGATATCGCATTATATATTTTCATGATTATGGTAGACAAAAGCTTCTACTGCTGCCAATAGAGCCTCTTATTTAGTGAATGGTATTTGAGAAAAGAAAGAAATGACTTTCGGTTATGTTCGTTTGTTATGTAGTTTATGTTTTAGGGCAGAAGTGCTCAACCTGCATTCGTAGATCTTCCTTTCTTTAGGGTTTAGTTTCAACTTCACTTCGACTTTCTGATTCAGGTGAGTTTATAGGGGTTGCATGAATATTTTAAAGTATCCTAGGTCTCCAGGAGAAGGAATGAGCATCCATCATTAATGGTTGTGGAAAAGGTTAGGACTAAGAAAACATATTGATCCTACTAAATCACCGTCACCATGCATTTGTATGAGTTAGCGTGTTAGCGCGGGTGTAGGAAGGTTAGCACAAATGTAACCTTTAGTGGTTTAACCGCCTCCTACAAGCAATATAATGATATTCAACATGCTGTGCCCACGCTTCACGTGGTTCAGGAAGGTTGTAATCGTGATGTATTTTTGAAGTATTTCTGTAGTGCAGTGTCCTAAAATTAATACACATTTACATCTTGTTGTGCTTTTAGAGTAACTTTATACCCCAACGGGACAATGATGAACTCATTGCTCCTGAAGATGGTGAGGTTTGCCTCGCTTTGGAAAGAACTCGTGCTCCTTCTCTTGCTGAACTGGACAGCAATAGCTCTTTTAGTAGTTTGGAAGAAGAGGACAACCTCTTGGACTCCGCCGAACAATGGCCACCTGCCGCACGAGGTACTCGATTCCCCTCTGCGAACCCCACTTCCACCTTGCGCCGCATGACTGCCGCCTTCGTCTGTGTGTTTGCTCCTGAACGACGAGTTGCCCGATTGGTAGATGAACTCTCCCGCGACAGACGCTCTACATTTGGGTCATTGGTGCAAGATTTTCTAGAGAAACAGAGGCAGGAGATGGAGGCCTCAACCTCTAGTTCTGCTGTCAAGATTCTTGAAGGGTTGAGGAGATTTCTGTCCCAAGCCAAGAGCCTCCTTCTGGAAGCAGGAGAAATTGAGCCTCCGATTGAGACGTTGGTGCCTGAGAATGAGAAAGGTAAGGAGGCCTTTTGCCAGTGATACTTATTAGAGAGACATACCCCCTTGAGGAACATGAAATTAAGCGTCTTTATTAAGAACACAGTGATGATACCTTTATAACCCCTGTAGTTTTTGAACATACAACTTGATCAGTACAAGTACAGATCCTTTATCTTTAGAATTATATTTTTCTTGAAAAATTAACTTTTAGGAAAAGAGGTGTTTGTGCTTTAGTTGCACTGTTCTATCCGGCTACAACATTCAATATGGTGTTAGATGATAAATTAGTATTGCACCTGGATAATATCATATTTTCCGAACGTGAAGCAATGTTTTTGTAGTGAAATTCTGTTTTTTTCTGCAGTTCATTAACTTCAGATGGTACACTGTGCGCTTAAGCCACAGGATGAAATTAGATCTTTTTTAATTACATCATTCATTACAGAACAATCACAACTTTAAATAAAACCACCACATTTTTAATACCCTGCATAGCTGGAAGAACTGATAATGTAGTAGCAGTAAGATTATGAGTTATTGCCCTAAATCAAAGCAAGATATATAAAAATCATCCACATTTCTCTGTAGGGAAGGATGCTGTTTCAGATGTTGGTGGAGGCATTTGCATTTTCTACTTTACATTTATCATTAGCACATAACACATTCCCACGCATACTTTGGAATCGAATGAAGGGGTAGAGAGAGAAGGAGTGAGATAGAGAGAGGAAGGATAGGTGGCATATTTGGCACAGTGCTCAGAGTTTCTTGCTCACTGTGTTTGGCTCTTTCTTGTGGTGTACAAACAATAATTTGAACTGAACAGAGGATGTTATTTATGTTTCACCAAGCCGTTTAGTGAATGTTTCCTATATGAACATTATGTTTATAAGCTCTATTTTAAAGAGTGAAAACAAGAGCGTAATGTACATATTTAGACATAGAATTATACTTAAAGACTCAGTTCATTTGCATTTATATGAACAAGCTTCAATGAGTATCCGTCAAATAATAATTTACCATTACTGCTTAAAGTTCTACAGCCTCAAACAAAAAGTATTGTTCATTTGTCTTTGTTGTGCTATGTTACACACTCATGGTGTCAAATGTCCATCTGCAGAGCAACATTTTTTTCACATTCAAGACATTGTGTTAATGGGGCTGTGTAAAGTTCACATTGAAATGTGCTTTGAAAGCCATTTGTTTTTTCCCAAGTTGCTGCTCTGCATCCAGCTCTTTTTGAAGAACATTGCAAGAATGTGTTTGTTTTCATTTCTCGTTTCATCTCTCGCACAGACATACTAGGTCTCTCGAGTTGTTTGGAAATAGTTGGAATGACAGTAGACAATTCAGTTTCAATTAATTTCTCTTTTATTTTCCTGTAGCTCAGTGGTTAGAGCATGGCGCTGATGGTTCGATCCCAGGGATTGCACATACTCAGAAGCAAATGTTTAGTATAATGCAATGTAAATGGCAACTGGATCACTTTTCATTTCAGTTTAAAGCAATTAAAAAAATAAATGCTTGTCAAAAATACCCATCATGCATCCAAAGACTCATACCTATGAAGGACCAATCGTGCAATTTATAAATAAAGTGAAGAATCAATTTAATAATTAAAACATAAAAATGTAAACGAATGAATCACTTTTTAAATTGAGAAATTAATAGACTTGCATAAAAGACTTGGTTTATTTAATTGAACAATAAAACAATACATTTATAAAACCATTTTTAAATGTATAAATAAATAGATTAAGTTAAAACTGTTTATTTAATTAATGTTTAAAAACATAAAAAAACAAAACAATAAAAAGTTAATTAATAAATAATTTTAAATGCACATTTATCCCTTTCTCTCTCTATTTGCCAATTGCTTTTCTTTGTCGTTTTAGCCAAATGCTTTTCTTTATCCGTTTGTCAATCAAGTTAAAAAAAATGCTATTGGACAGTACATGGGGGCAACCAATCAGCTTTCGGCTCAGTTTTAGGATACACCCCCTCTCCTACATTTCATACAAAGTAAATGTAAGATGGAATTTCATTGGACAGCAAAGCGACCTACCGTCATTAAAACAGTAACATTATACTGTACACTGTGAAAAATCTTCCGTAATTTTAACGTAAAAATACCGTAAAAAAATTCCGTAAAAAATACAGGAAAAGAACGTAAACAGCATTGCAGTTTAAAACTTCAGGGCAAAAACTTCAAGCTGTGTATGAACTTAATACATTTGAGTCTTTTATATTAAGAGCATTTCTTTATATAAAATGAAAGCATGGACTTAATGCATAAAAGTGAAAATATTTCATTTCCTTATTTTATTTCTTTGCAATTCATCATTAAAAAACATCAAAGTCACTTTTAAACAAAGCAACACGTAGCATGACATCAGTAACTCATTGCCTGACCTTGACTTAAACACAGACTCCACTCCTCAGCATAGCGGTGACCCACAAAACATTTTATATCAGAAATGAAAAGAGAAAAAACAAATTCCGTAAAAAACACCGGCAGCTGTGGTTGCCAGCAAACTACCGTAAAATTACGGGAAAACATGGAAATCATGAGCCACACCCACTATTCATCTTGGAAATATGTCAGAATACTGAAGACGATCGACTCTTCTGCTTCACAGGGACTGCAGCATAACATCCATGACTTGATGTTTTATTGTTGTTTAAAGTCATTAATTTCATACAATATCATAGATGAGGACGATAAAAACACTTTAAATCAGTACTTAAACATGTAATGACACTTCCATCAAAAAAAGAAATTACAGTAATTTTACTGAGCTTCATTTCCACCTGTTTTTGTGTCTGTTTCAACACATAGTTCTTAAACAAGGGAAAGATTTAACTCAAGAAGCAAAGGGTCAAGATCCCAAACTAAAGCAAACACTCATCACCATAATGGTGACACAACACAAACCATCAACATGTAAACTTGTGTTATTTCTCAATTAGAACTTTTGTAGACGTGCAACAGAAATAAAGTGACAGTCGTGTCTGTAATTGAAGGTGGTAATAGTGTTTGTGGAGTTGAAATAAAACTATGGAATTTCTGTGAAAACTAAAGAATTTCACTGTGAATTTCACGATGGTTAGTTTAAAAACGATGGAATTTTTGCTCATAATTTTACAGTAGATTTTACAGTGTTTTTCCGTATTTTTTACGGATGCTTTCTGACAACAGGTTTTTTGTGTGGTCAGCAGAATTTCACTGTTAATTTCACAGGCGTTTTACAGTGTACCTTGCACACCTTAACTACATAACATGGCAAATTAAACAGAAGTTAATTTCGGACACTGCATGTGTAAACAAGCATATCGACAAATCCCAAATTACTCTTCTTCGATCTCAAAAGAAACATCCATCTAAAGAAATATTGCATATGCCTCTTTATATTAAGATATATGTGGTTCAATAATCAGTATCTACTTTAAGTAGAAATCTGAAATTATTTCATTAACACAGTCTCTTAGCTTAGAAACCACCAGGTTCTGAGGTTATGTAAAGCTAGGTATTATCAGCATAACAGAAAAACAGACTTAATTTTTCCTAGTTTTACCTTTTAGGGCAGTACTTTTCAAACTGTGGACTGTGTCCCTGGTGAGAGAGCTTTTACCATCATCAACATGGTCAAATATTCCAATACATTTTAATTATAACATGTTTTGCAATAGATTAATGATTATGAGCTTTTGTGACACAAATGTAAATAGTACGTAGTACAAGGTAAATAGTATCTATATAGTATCTATCAAAAATATTTGTTATAAATGTCTACATCTCATAATTTTTTCAGAATATAATTAGCAAATTATATATTAGTGCACATAATTCACACAAAACACTTTCAAACTGGAAAATCAATCACTTTGTGGAACAGTTCTATTTTGAATTAATCCATATTTTACTACAGACGAAAAATGGGGGCCTTTGAGCTCTTGCTATGTATCTGGGGGGGGGGGCACTGTCCTAGAGGAAGCTTGTACAATGAGAAAAAGGTTCTCTGGTCCCTTTGGCACTCCATATTTGACCTGAGATCTATACAACATTTCTATATTTACATAAATGTGGTTTGGTTGCTGATGGTTTGCCTGTTTTCCCCCTTTCCCTATTTGCTATATTGAATGTTTAACATATCATCACTGTCCTTCCAAAACCCTGGATGTCTAAATTTGCCGGTTTTTACTTTTAAAATGGTTAAAGGTTCAGTCCTAGTTTTTTGGAGGCTCTATTGACAGAAATGCAATGTAATTTACATAACTATGTCTTCAGAGGTTTTTAAAGACATTACAAAATGAAGCGATATGTGTCACGATCCTGTCTGTGTTTTCCCCGGTAGTTTTGACTTTAAGTTTGTTTTCCTGAATTCCTGTTTCCCCATGTCATTTTTTAGTTCTTTGTAGTTTCTTTGATTATTAGTTCAGTGTTAATTATTGTCAGTTGTTCCTTGTTTTGTCGCTTGTTGTCCATGTCCATGTTGTCCATATCCCCAATGTTTCATTTGTCATTTTTCAGTTGTTGTTTCAGTTCTTTCACAATGAGAAACTAAGCAGGGAAACGGATCTACGTGCAGGATATGATTTAATTAAGCAAAAAACAAACTACAAAGTAATAAAAGAATGAAGCAACAAGGAACAAAAGCAATCCATGATTTGTCCTAAACAGACAAACTGCTTTTCAGAGCATTTCTATCTCCTTCGGCAAAGCGAATAAGTAATGAAATCTTGGTTCTGTCCAGCCACCGTAGTGCTTCGAATGGGAGGGGGTGTAGTGAGCTGTTGGTTGCAATTCGCAACCACTAGATGCCGCTCAATCTCCACATTGCTTCTTTAAATACATTACATTTAGTCATTTAGCAGACGCTTTTATCCAAAGCGACTTACAAAGAGTTTAGGGAGCAATAAACGATATGTCATACAGAAGCCATAATACAGTAGGTGCCACAACAAAGTTACTGGTTTCAACAAAAGCTAGACCACTACCTGTTGAGAGAAAGAGTTAGTGTTTTTTTTATTAAACATTTGTCTGTCAAGTATTCCGTTTTTTGAATGTTGTGAGAGATGTGGTTGACCGGACCTTGTTAGGAAGAATGTTCCACCAGGTAGGAGTTGTGAAGCAGAATAAGCGGGAAAGCGATTTACTGCAATTATAGGAAGGCAGTACAAGACGCCGCTGGTTTGCTGAACGCAGGGATCTTGATGGGGTGTAGTAGTGTAGGAGGACGGGAAAGTAAACCGGTGCAGATCCAGTGATAGTCCTGTAGGCAAGCATTAGTGACTTGAATCTAATACGGGCTTCAACCGGTAGCCAGTGGAGAGAGATGAAAAGAGGTGTCACATGAGCCCTTTTGGGCTGTTGGAAGACGAGGCGTGCTGCTGCGTTCTGAACTAGTTGGAGCGGTTTGATAGCCTTTGCAGGAAGACCAGCAAGGAGAGCATTGCAGTAGTCCAACCTTGTGATACTGTATTGTCAAAGTTGACAAGCACTTTTTTTTACTCTATATTGGTTATATATTTGCAAAACCCAGTGACAAGCATAAAGGGTCACTAATAATAATGATATAGCATGACAGCATCGATATATGTGTGTCCCTCAGTAATTGCACACATAAACCCACACTGTAACATACATATAAATCCTCTGTCTTTATGGCATTTGACCTACAGATCTTGCTCTGGAAAAAGCTCTGTTTGGCTGTGTGTTAAAGCCATTGAAGGTTCAGCTGCACCAGACGCTCGTCTCTCTGCACACTCTGGATGGCTCCTTACAGAGGATCACAGACAGCCTGTTGAGGAACCGAGTAGAGGATGTATTTTCGCAACTTGCCTATTGATAAGGTGTTGCTTGTGCTGCAGGTGTGCAAGAGCGTGTACAAAGCCATGGGGAACCAACCTGGTGAGTACTAAAATAAAAATGACATGGTCATTTATTTACTCTTTTTGGAACACAAAAGAAGGAATTTTGAGAAATGTCTCACTGGTTGTGCAGCTTTAATTTTCTATGATAAGTTTCAAGTATAACTATTTTGCAGATCAGCCAGTGGGGTCAGAGGACTTCCTTCTGGCAATGGCCTATGTCCTAGTGCAGTCTAACATCCCACAACTACTGCTGGAGACGGAGTACATGATGGAGTTGCTTGATGCATCATGGCTGACAGGAGAAGGTTTGAGAAAAAACAACATCTACAAACCAAAAAGAACAGGCTGTGCCTACCTAGGAAACATTTTAGACCTTAAAAGCATGTTTCCGATGTAAAGGCTGTTCCAGACATAGGCAGCAAAATTATTATAAAAATTGCAGGGATGTAAAGTGATATAATATAACAGTCTAACCTCAGAATGTGTTTATATTTATAATAATGCATAATGTTCTTGCTGTCATTTATTTGTCATAGGTGGATATTATTTGACCAGCGTGTATGCCAGCCTATGCCTGATCCAGAGCAAGCCTGGGACCGCGCCCACCTGTAGTCTAACCAGTGAGACTCAAGAAAGCTTGCGCGAGTGGAGCAGGAGGCGGGGCCAAGAGGCCAAAACCCAGAAAGACAATCAGCAGAAACAGGTTTTTTATCTAATACTTTTTCTCAGTAAAAACACTCACCCAAAAATGACCAATGATTTGAATTGAAGTCACTTTTTGTTGTACTTTAGTTGTATGAAAAAGAAGCTTGGACATTCTGTTGATTATCTGGTCTTCCGTTAAAACAGAAAATAAAAAAACATACAGGTTTCTTACAACATGTTTAGTTTGGGTTAGATTGTGAGGGTGTAACATGTTACTATATTACCCACACAGCCTTAGTTACATCAGCAGAAAAGTCATTTCAGAGACCAAGAACATTATTAGAGTTTGATGAAAAATTCAGAACATTCATTTTTTTATAATCATGTGTAGTTTTTAGAAGTGTGTACTTCCTGTCACAAATTAAACATGTTGTGTTTTTCTTGGCTTCCTGTGTGAGTGTAGAGGTTCGTACGTGTTTTATTTCAGGATGACAGTCGTAGTGCAATGCGAACACTTCTCTGGAAGGCGGGGGAAAATGTAGACGCTTTAGCCCAGATTTGCGCTGGGCTCTTTGGTGTGAAGGAGCCCCAGCACTACTGTCTGTTCTGGAGGAATGAAGGGGAAATGCGCACTCTACCTGCCAATTTTCAGCCTCATGAACTGGGCATGCATGAGGGGGTTTCTCTGTCCTATCTCCGCTCCGATCACGACTTCAGCAAGTTGCGCAGACTGACCAGAGGGGGTGCTGTGGATCTGGGGGAGTCGGTGTATGAGGAGTAAGGAATTCTGATGTTTAATGCTAAAGGGATTATGGATGTTATATTATAATTTTTTGTGTGTGTGGTTGTGGTTTGTGTAATCAGGAAGCACATCAGCAGTGTATGAATCTAACTTACAGGTGATCCAAAGGTGAGATGGTAACAATGCGAAAAGCAATATCTGCTTAAGAGACTTGCTGTGGAAAGTCCAGCAATCTGAGTTTCAATTGTTGCTTATTGATTGGCTTGTCAGAAGTGTTTATTGCCAAAAACAATACCAAATGTATGTTTGTACGCATCTTTTGTGTGTGTGATGGACTGAGTATGTTGTGTTTTATAGTAACATTAAGGGAATAGACACACGTTGTTACAAAGGTGTGTGCTTTTATTTTTGCTTGGGACACAAAAAGTACATTAAAAATGGATATGTTTGTACCATATAATATAAAAATGGATATGTTCGTACCGTATAATAACATTTATACTGTCTAAGGGTTGTCAAGCTCTAAAAAAGACAAGACACCAAATTGCACTGATTCACTACGCTTGACAGCCTGTTTTTCAAAAACTGTCATCGATAGCTGTGAAATGATTCTTAATAGTGTCTTTTGTTATATTCTATGGAATTTACAGCAATTTTTTGGAACTACATTTATAGAGTAAATAATGAGAGAATTTTCATTTTCGGTCCATAACTCACTATATATAAATAGGTGAACATAAAATGCTCCTTGCTCCAAAATGTGTCAAAATAAAATTTTGTAGAGCTAGAATTAAAATTCTAAAATGTTCCAAGTTTTTTTATCAACCTTTCCCTCGTTCTTACAATTTGTGGCTACTAATTACTTGAACTGTGGTTGTTGAGCTGAACATTGACTTGGATTTTTGTGAGTAGTTTATACATTTATTTCTTTATTTTTGTTTATTCTAAAAAGAGGGATGTAGTGATTAACTTTATAATTATGTGAATATTCCATGTAAATAGACTCAGAAGAACAAATAATTAATGCTATATTGTGTTGCAATGTACAAATTTCACCTTGGTGCGCAGATAAACACGCAGAGCTTGACTCAAGCAGCCACCGGGAAGATAATTCCAATGCTGTTCAGCAAGTACAGTTAGGAAATGGAACAACAGTGAAGGTTTTCTGCTTTCAAATGCCACAAAGTATGAAAATGTTTTTTAAAGACAGATTGTAGTTATAGATTATATTTCTGAGCCAGGGTCATTTTTAGAAAATGGGGAAAAGTGTTCCTAAACAATTCAGTAAAATGATACAAATTTTAAATGTAGATATTGAATAAGAAAAAAAAACATAAAACGGCTTAAACTATTTCAAGATTTAAGAATAATATTTTTGATTAAAATTATAATTTCTAAAAATACAGTAAAAAAATATGATGTTAAAATATTAATCCATTATTTTAAAAGGAATGTTAATGGCAAAATCCTTAAGGTTAATGTTTTAAAGTAAAAATGCACAGTGAATTGATTATATTTTAACTTAATGTTTAAATAAGTTGACAAAATATACATTAAAAGTTCCTTTACCTGTGATTGTTATTAAGCCGTAAATACACAAATATCCCTATTTTCTGAGAAAGACCTACCACATGACTGTTCCATCAAATGTTAGTTTTCTTATTGTTCCTTGAATGTGACATTGTAACATTTTATTTTACAATATATTCTAGAACTATGAATGTAATGCTTCCTGTAAGGGTTTCTGATTTAGAAATCATTTTTAATATTGGCGCTTTCATTGTTAGATCAGTAAACTCTTGACCTCTGCATGCATTTGTTTGTGATGCGGTTCATTGTGATGCATGAATGAACAGTGCGCTTCATATAACATCATGCATACTCTGCTTTTATGAACGTTGACTGCTTACAGAATGGTTCTGTACTGTTGTTCACTAACATACAATATTAAACTCCAATGTTAATGCTGACTGCTAATATTTGTGTTTAACACTCTCACTGGTGTGTGAACATTGGTAACAGTTTGATAATCAAAGTAAATGATGTGTGCTTGTAGTCCACTAGATGGCAGCAATTGAGTAATCATTTCTAATGTAGTTTGGACATATTTGAATGGTTTTGTGTTTTATAGGAGTAAATTGTATTTTGCATAAAAAAGAGAAATGACAGTATTGTACAGATGCAGTGATATTTTTTCTTTTATTTTTAGTTAGTATTCATTACAGGTATGAATTTAATGCAGTTTAAATGTAGTGTTTAACTAATATGTACTTACATAAGATAAAATGTGTTGTATACAATGCACCTATTGTGAACATGTGCTGTTACATTGTACTTACATTTAAAGTATCTACAACTTATCTCTAACCCTTACCCTAAACCTACCTAGAACAATGCACTATAAGTACAATGTAACAAATGCTTTTCCCCTATGTAAGTACATAAGAAAATTCGTTTTTTACTTAATTTCCTCAAATGAATCAATTGAATATGTTCAAAAGTGTTATAAAATGTTATTTAACTTTTTTCCGCATTAAATTTCTCTAATTAATCTGTTCCGTTTCATTTTGCTGTTTTGCCAATAGGACTAGTTAATAAAACACTAAACAATCTTTTCAAATCTAAAATGTAAAGTCTTTAATATTTTCAATTTGTACAATAATAGTGTGTGGAATGGCACAGTCAACTAGGATATGTTTGTATGTCAGTATTTTTGCCAACTTTATGAGAATGTATTGCTCCCAAGAGTAGCAAACCCCTGTTAAACCCTTAGAAGTAAAAAGTTTATATACGGGCTGGATTATGTCTTAAAATTATTTTAATTGTCTAAAACTGTCCGAAGGTCCATTTTAGGGGTTGTAGTTAAAATGACTATGTATTAATACTAAACATGAATGGGACATGCATGTGTATGGAATGATTCCTGGTGATTCCCTCATCGTAATGCAACTCCCAGTTTGTCCAGCACTTTCAGGCCCTTCTCCTCATACTCTGCTCGTGACACCCAGAAACTCTCCTTATCTTTCATGATGTTGGCCAGCACAGCACCACCCATGAACACCATGTGTTTACGCTGTGGAGGGTCTTCAATGCGAATTTTAAATTTCTGCGGAAGAAATAATTACAGATAAGTATTCTTTCAATATTTACAATTTCAATATTGGGGATATTAAAAGTGATTGGCATGTTTTAGATATTTAAAAAAACGTGTCTGCCTGAAAGAATGCATATTGTCCGAGTTTTCCTAAGTATCCTGTTACTGGTGTTGCATTTTATCTGGAGAACTGCACATAAAGGAGACCAATGATGTTTTCAATTCCTCACCAACAGCATGTACTGAATCAACAGTGTTGTTTTCCTAGGTGGCCTGGTTCCACATAGGGTTTTAATACAATATTTCTGTTTATGTTAAGTGGTGAAAGTGGAAAATGGTATATAAGGGCTCTCCTGTATTTGCCAAGTGGTTGATATCTTTAGGACAACATCGTGTTGACCCTGGGACAGCATTTAAATCAACCAATTAGATTTCAGACATACGTTTACAGTTTATTTTAAGTTGAATCTGCCAACTACCCCATTGTTTTCCCTTATCATTTCCCTCTGATTTTAGGGGTAAGTTATGGTTAGGGTTGGGGTTTGGGTTTAGGTTTTATTTGTAAAAATGTTGTCCTTAGGTCAACAAAATATGTTGTCCTGGGGACATCAACCACTTGGCAAATCAGGTTGAGTGGTAAATAAGCATTAAGCTTACAGAGAGTTTCTCTGTGTCCCCCTTCAGAACCCTCTCTAGGTAAAGCTGCTTGATCTCACGCTCCAAACGGGATGGAAGTCCTGGGTACATGGTGCTGCCTCCAGACAGAACAATGTGTTTGTAAAGCTCCGCCCTTCAAATAGACAGAAAGACATGAAGCTTATGTACCATGTTATAACCCTGTGTTACAGTAATGGGCCATGTGTACTACATTTTAAGGTGGTTGCACAAGTGTTTTGGCCAAGTTTGTGCAAACAAGACTAATGCGTGTTGCCCACAAATTTAAAATGAACACTTTACTAGTACGATGCATATTTATTTTAGTCAGGAATTAGAGGGTTTACTTTCTTTGATATGCAACAGCATGCCAAAAATGCTAATTGTTGTATTTAACTTTAAAATGTTATTTAAATACCATCATATAATTTCTGCCTGAAGAACAACTGTTCTACAGAATTTTACTCAAAAGGAAGCAGTTAAGCATTAAACATCAACTTGACAACGATGGCTCTCAAATATTCTGACCTTGTGTCAATATCTGCTGCTTGAATGGTGCTAAATAGAAGTTCAGCCACACCAACACCCTCCACGTTAATGAGATGAGGCTGAAAAAGGGCCTCTGGTGCTCCAAACCTTTCACCTCCGACCTTTATCATGCGCCCATCTGGTAACTGGTAACACAAATAAATCTTCTACTTGATATAATTGCAAATCTCTTCACATCATCATTTAAATATCTCTTTATTGGTGTCAGTAAGATTTAAAAATGTAACTAAGAGGAGCTCTTTTGCGCCCCCTGTGGCAATTGTTCTTCAATTATATTCCAACACAAAACATTTTTGATAACATAGTGTTCTTCATTTGATTTATGCAAATGCTATTTTTTATTTCCACCAACCGTAAGTGTACTTTTAGACTGTCTCTTTAAAGTGAATTACTGTGTATGACTCCACCAGGACTGTGGTCTCATTGGCTAGTTTCTGTTCTTGATCGATGTTGTAGCCTACAAAGCACAACGTCTCCTTCATTATCCGCACAGTCTCAAAGTCCGCCGTGTGGTTGAAAGTGTAGCCCCTCAGAAGCAACAGCTAGATAAAGAAATGTTTTGGGGAAAAAAATCAGAAAAAGCTCATCACTCATGAATTGACCTCATAAATGTATCCTCCTCCAGATTTAAATACAGTCGTTTCTGCCAAAAATTCAATCGTCAACAAAACAGTCTAATTGTAACTTTAATCTATTTGACTTTTTTTGCAATTGAGTGTTTATTGAAATATGTTGAATTCGGCAGAATTTGGCTTGTCTCCTAACTGAGTTTAGCTTTATCAAAACAAATTCTTAACTTTAAGCA
Organism: Triplophysa siluroides; assembly: GCA_006030095.1. NCBI lineage: Eukaryota > Metazoa > Chordata > Actinopteri > Cypriniformes > Nemacheilidae > Triplophysa > Triplophysa siluroides. The sequence goes on from VCII01000446.1 coordinate 633,134, forward strand.
GTTTTCATTGATATGGAAACAGAAGAAAGGTGTAACACCTTAATAAGATAACGTGTGATGTCACGTCCTGCGATGTCTAAACGGCGAGTAAGGTGTGGGAGAGAGAAGCCCTCATACACAGGACAAATGTGAGTCACACCATCCCCCGAATCAATCACTACACCCGTTAACAAACCTGCCACAGGGAGATAGCACAGGTCAAATAATATTCTTACACCAGTTTAATACTAAAAACATAATTTAAAGATGTTACCCTGAGCATACAGAGTCAGAATTGCCTGAATAGCCATATAGACACCATGGAACTTGTAGGTCTCAAACATGACCTCAGCAACCTTCTGGCGGTTCTTCAGCGGGTTCAAAGGTGGTTCTGTCAGCAGCACCTTACAGTCAGAAGGGTCGATGTTAAGCCGCTGCGGGCCGAAGGTGTAGTCCCACAGGTGCACCATGTCTTCCCAGCAGCGGACTATCCCGTTCTCCATAGGATAGGAGATCTCTAACATGGAGCGGCATTCACTCGCTTCATCCCCGACCATCAGGTCCTGATAGTGAGATGGAAGAAGGAAAGAGCAGTGAAGCGAAGACTAAAAAATGGGAAAATTGTATTACACATTGAACTCACCTTGATCTCCTTATTTCCAACTTTTGCATCTGAACGAATGATGGGTCGACCCACTAGGGCTGGGAAGATGTGGTCGGGAAAATTGGACCCCGCAAAACCACACTTGACAAACTGCAAACAATTTGGTAGATGTCTTATTAGCAGGGATTTAATGTTATAAATAACACATTTTATAATGTGACTGTTAGGGCAGATTAGCATGAATGATATTATACTGTATTTTATGTTGGCTACAGACAAGCATACACTTCATATTGCATTATGTATAGATAAATAATATTAATATACATCTTTAAAATAAAATAATGTCTTTTATGTTTTGACATGAATGAAACAAAACAACTTGTTTGATATAATATTGTATTTGTTGTATTGTGCAGAGACTTCCACCACTCTTTCTATGCTATTTACTACCGTCATTTGGGACTGAGCTTCAATAAAGTGTAACAAGAACTTCCTTATTTGTAGCCAATACCCATTTATCTTCTACGACCTTTTAAGGTGATGAACATGGCTTTTTCGGCGTTCCTCTTAAAACATGTTCAAACACATTCAAGTAATTTAACACGCCCATGCATGAAGCGCAACTACAGCAGCCATGCAGTGACTAAACTTTAAAGTTCTGTAAATAAAGACTTTTTCAAAGATAAGTCGTTTTTTTAGCTTATGTGTCAAAATCTTAAAAAGATGTGTAAACTATATATACAATGATATTATAGTGATAAATAGTCGTATAGTGAACGTTATATAGCTTTTTTATTACAAACTAGAATTGAACATTTACATTAATAGTTAAATTGTAGGTTTTTAATAGTGTATGACATAACAGTGCAAAATATTGAACTTTGCAATTGTATTTCATATATATGGTATAAACGTGTAACATCAAATGTAGAAATACACGGCGTGTCCTAAATCTTTATGGAAACACTGAAATGTCTTACCCCAGTGCCATTGTCACAAACGACCACTTTTCTTCCCCCGCAGTCCATGATGTTTTTGTTCAGGTGAGACGGAGGTGACCAAGCGCAGTTTTATAATGGCCAACTTCTATGTACGCACTCAGTTTCGGACGCGCGTCGCAACGGCAGTATTTAGGTAAAGTCAGAAGTGAAAGGGGCAGGTTTACCTACAAACTCCGCCTGTGTGCATGCAGCCACAGCTCGAGGTTAAACAAAAATACAAAATACCGTCCTCCTTCACTTCGTATTGGGTTTTCTCAGTGAGAGAAAATGACGCATGGTTTAAATAGTGACCATTTCTTTTCATGTCTGTCTTTTCGGCTTGAACAATGTGCTACACAAATAAACATCAAGCACCAGTCAAATGGACACCTGTCATTTTTTAAGAAAAAGTCTTACAATCATAACAAAAAAAATGTTTCCTTGACATTTATTTTAAGCCTATTTAATAATTTGTCAATTTTCTTGAAAGTTTCTTGCAATTTTAATGAGTCAAAATACCTTGTTTGCTTCAAAAATAATTGTATTTATTTTAAAATGGCAAACAACAGACCAATTAAACAACAATTCCGCTTTTCCCACAACTTCAGTAAGTATGGGCATGAAAACAAATGATAGACAGTCATTCAACAGTTTGACATTATTCTCAAAGTGTACAGGCACATAAACTCGATTTGCTGGTATTTAAAGAAATCTTTGCATATGATAAAATAGAAGAGGGTGTCCTGCAATATTGCAAGTTAAGCAGCATCGATTTACTATCCCATAACACCTCTAAATCGTCAGTTCGTGTATGTTGTCACAACATTATTGTTTAAAAACAATCAATAGACCCCAATTCACATAAAACCGTACAGCAAGGAGTTTCTTCCATTTTCAATAACATGCAAATGCAGTTTTAAAAGAGATCATGAGTTTTTCATTATAAGTATATGCGTATGAACCAACTAAATATGATGTCTATAGTGCTATAAAAGGCCTAGAGCTGGAATACAGCTCCCTCCATCAAGAGATGTCCTCATGTGAAATATGTCGTTTCTGTGCCACCTGAGATATTTTTCAAAAATCGTGAATTGTTTTTTTAAACGTGAAAAGCCAATACACCTGAAAATATGTATTTGGTGAGGTTCAAGAGGTTCTTTGGAAGCCTGTTCAATTTCAAGTGCACAGTTCAGTCTTCAGCCCTAAAACTCCAGTCCTGCTTTGGTAGGGAACAAACAAACCATAAAGCATTAAAAAAGCATTTACTTCTGATAAAACAATCTATACCTCTCCCTCAGAAAGGCCAGAACCTAATGTGCCTGTTTTGACAAATCAGAAAATTTCTCTTTCAGAAAATCAAAGGTCCTCCTTGCTCACTCATATGGCCGGCAAATCCTTTAAGTGCATCTACTGTAAAAGCTTTCACATACTGTTACTGTGTAGCAGTTCACTCTCCTCCATGTTCCCATCTCCAGACGCCTTAAAAATTCTTAAGACAGTGTCTATAAATTCTTTGTCTTGTCATTGGTTTTGCTTATTTGGAGGGTTAAAATGTTCTTCAGGACTCAAACTCGCTGTCGCTGCTCACTGATATGTCTGGCGTCCCCCTCGGCCCTGTGCCCGAGCTGCAGTCGCTGTTGTCTGGGCTGCACGGATGATGTGGAGAGGAACCCTGGAGGTGGGAGTTGTGCTCTGAGGAGGAACATTCTGGAGAGCTACCTGAGGGAAGGAGGGAGGAGTCCTGCTGCAGTCTGGAAGGGCAAACAGAGATACATTTTACTATTTTGATTAAGAACGTAAAAGTCAATTTTCATAAATATCTCTGTCGTTTTTAAAAACAGCTGTAAGTATTATTTTAATAAGTATCAGTTGATAGACCAGTGTTGTTAGTTTTGGATGAAAATGTCTGCCAAATGCATGAATGAAAAAACTCAAAAGCCAGACTGTCAGTCACTGCATGTACTGTCTCACAGCCCAGAAAGTAATTATTTACATGTAGCACTTACAGTTCATTGTTAGCATTGGTTGTACAATGTTCGTTTGTGTACCTGTTTTTAGCAGATGCTGCTCTGTCCCGTTGCCTTCTGTTTTTGAACCAGTTGCCCACCTGAGTGGGTGTGAGACCTGTAGCCTGAGCCAGATGCCGTTTTCTGGATGGGTTTGGATAGGGATCCTGCAGATACCATTCCCTCAGGAGACTGCGGGTTCTCTCCTGGAAAACGACAATAGAAAACATTGTTTCTGTGTCTAAAACCATCAAGACCAGGCTTCATGTTTTCTGCCAATTTGTCTTATTGAGGCAAGACTTTCAAGCACATTTTTTTAATGACCTGGGGTTTATCCTTCGCCAAACCTTGATTTCCAATAATTCAGGATCTTGTTAAAGTAAACCTGTTAACACTATATAGGTTTACTGTTGGAAGAGTGCTTTAAAAAGATCCAGACTCCATCCTCTCAAGAGGGATAAAAGCACCATATCTTATTAAGCCACATTAAAAATAATCAGTTATCTGGGAGGGAGTCACAGTATTATTAGATCACTCTTTAGATCACACTATTTGAAGATAGAGAGAAGCATTTAAATGATAATATAGAGCCATGGGGTTTCTCTATTGATAAATATCTGAGGCCATGGGGTTTCGCTCCAGAAAGGTTCTGGACAACATGCACCACTTAAAAAAAGTTGTCATTCTTTCAAATGTTAGAATAATGTATTCAAAGGCCTTGTTTAGTTACTCCAAAAAATCTTTATAAACGTGAATGCAATGTTATTAATAAAAGTTTTTATACACTATACCCCATAATCTAACATTTTTATATTAGGCCTAGGTCTCAGGGTCAGAGTCTGGTCTTAGGGATGTCCCGATCCCCCTTTTTTGTCCCGCGGTCCGAGTCATCTTATTTTGAGTAGCCTATCTGCCGATATGTATCCCGATCCGAAACTTCTGTGTTTCCGTGCTAGGTGTACTCCAGGTATATTAAGGTTACTAATATATCACTATTTAACAGTTCAGCATAGGCTATGAATGATAGCCTAATTTATTGTAGCAAACATAATGACAAAATTCGTATTTTCAGCTACTTCAAATAGCAGGATTAGATTAAACATAAAATAGACCTTTTTATCCATGAAGTAAATGCTTTTATTGCAGCTGTACAGGAGTTTGTCCTCATGAGACAGAATAACAGAGCTCGGGACATCCCTATCTGGTTGGTGAGGCTCTGGGGCGAGGAAAGGTTGGCATCCCCCAAGATGGGCAGAAGTTTTTATTTCACTAACCTAAGACCACATCTAGGGCTTCATAGCCCCTTCATCCACTGCAATTCTCATTTGAAAAAAAAACAATTGCAGATTCAAGGAATTGTTCTTAAAGCTTTGCAAAACGTAGTAAATCTGAAAAGGTAGAAAGTCATCTGGGCTTAAATACCACAGGTGGTCCTCGGCTCAAGAAGCTTAAGGAACACAGTCTAAGAGAGCTGTCTCAATGTGGTGTGTATGCTCGTGCATGACATACAATGAACCACAGCAGAATTAATTGAAAGCACTCTGCATGCTATCATAGTTGAAAAAGCTTATTGCAGCGTTTGCATTGTTGCATCAGGAATGCGGTGTACTTAAGTCCTTATTTGTTTTTGCACTGACAGTTCAAATACATTGGTGTCCTTACCTGTTTCTATTTAGACTGACCCTGAAAATGAATGAGGCAAGCAGCCAATCAGGCAGATTTCTGTATTTCCTTTACATTAAATTAAATAAAAGTGGATATACTTTTCTCATTATCTTATATCTTTTGAGGCTTATGCTTTAAATTACTTTTCTAGACAAATGTAACTTCTGTCTGCTTACATTTCTTTCCAATTCAATTAAATTTGAGTTTATTTATATAGCGCTTTTCACAATGTGCATTGTTCCAAAGCAGCTTTACAGGAGCAAATAAGAAAAACACAGCACAGGACATGGTGTTTATAGAACAAGCAAGATCATTCTAATAGATAATATCTGATAAATAAATAAATGCAGTCTCACGGTGAGCAAGTCAACACTGCTTTCCAATGTATTTAAACTAGCCTCTTCAAAGCCAAAACGTTCAATAAAGACTGCTCAAAAAGAATGCCAATATGCATTTCACGAAGCATTTCTTCCATGTGTTGCTTAAAAGTTTGGATTTGAGCTTCTTTATAGCTTATTTTCTCACCTTAAAGCAATGCGTCTTCTGCTCGCCATCCCAGATGGTTCGGGGAAGAGGAAACTTCTTACGGATGCGGTACTTCTCCACCGGGCCGAGTGGCCTTCCTCTCAGGCGCTCCGCCTCGCGGTAGTGTGCGTCCAGCCACAGGTCTTGTAGTTTGGCATGGGACTCGCGCGTAAAACGGTGACTCTGCAGGATCTGGTAGAGAGCTTCAAAATTCCCTCCGTGAAAAGCGACGAGTGCTCGGGCTCGCATCACCGACTCGTGGCGGTTAAGAAGTTCGCTTGCTGAACCGGGAACTGCCGCGGGGAGGGACCATAGGAAGCGCCCCAAGCGCTCGATATCTCCTGTCTCCTCCAGATTCTCACACACAAGAGCGACCTGCTCAGGTGTGAACATCGGTAAAGGAAACATAGCTGGGGTTAGGCCTTCTTGTTCGACTGACAGGTTCTAAACAGGTTTAGGTCAGCGCGTAAAGCTGCGCGTATTCTATCACCATTGCGCGCAATCGTCTCCAAATGTGGTCTGACTACCGCGCCTCTCTAGGCAGAGCTTTTCTGTATTGTGCGCACACTAACTGGTTCAATTTAACAAAGCTTTACAAAGCCGAAAATCAAAACAATCAAAGTGCTGATCCAAGAGTTATATAAAGTACGACTAGTCTCATTTCTCGGTAGGATATGGGTGAACCCACGGAACACTTCAGTCTTCCAGGTGCGCTGTTCTAGTAAAGGAGGAGCAGCAGAAGTCAACCCTATTTATAGAGAGATTCAATTAGCATCTTTGTGCTTGCTTTGAGGGGGATTACACCTCGGTCATTTGCCACTTTGCTGCGGGGGATGGGTTGCTTCTCATGGAGACTAGTCACTGGATGATCAGATTGTTAGACTAAACGAAGACATTAACTGTCAGTTTGCTGTGTAGTTTGGAGCAAGTATGCTATCAATTTAATACTATATATGAATGATCTTAATAATTAAAACTACTTATTAGTGTTGATGTTAATTCAAGTTAATTAATAGAAGTTGATTAAAAACATCTGTAAATAGAAAGCCCTTCCAGCTTTGTAATGATTAGGGAAATTGAATTATAACATATATTGTTATAATTATACCTTTTTTGCCTTCAAAGTTTCATAACTCCAGAAAACATTTTCAAGGCCATTTATGATTAGAGCACATATCAAGCTTTTCTGTCCTTCAAATGATTACGTTTTCCAGCAATTTGTTACACAAACACACTTTCATACATATCAGTCAGTGAAGTTCTAGAATTTTACACGTTCAAATGTTTGTGAACATCATTTACATTTTATTCCTTTAGTGGATTTGTTGACTAGACACTGTACGTGGGTTATGGGCTCATGTTGTCCTAAGGTAAATGGACCAAAGGCTGCTCATGCTGTTTGACTGCCTTTAATTGGGATTTTATGTCAGCTAGGCGCTTAGGCCATTATCACATGCAAGTCAGAGGGGACATTTGAGATGCATGTTGTCTAAATCACTTCAGAATCCACCACAATGCCGACTGACTAATACCCACTTAATTAATCTGGACATGGTTATACTGTATCCTCTGTGACCCTGGAGCAGGTCTGAGCGCCTGAAAGCCACCTTGGGCAACCTTATTATAACAATATATGCTCTCTCGATTCAATCCCTGAGATGTCTGTGTAATCCGTTTCCAAGAAGACTATTTTACTATTAATCTGGTTACGCATAAGCATCTGTCAACAAATTAGTTAAACAAATGAGAAACTTTATTATTAACGTGTCTGACAGTGAAAAAATTAAGAAATAAATAAACAGTAGCGATTAGAGGTTTACTTATATTTTCATCAGAATATCGAATGCATATGTTTTTTGTGTGTTGTGTGTTTTTTCGGTGTTCTCTACACTTTTTCAAGAATTGCTTTGGAACTTGAATGTTCTTTAAGGAAATTAGAAGTTCCTTAGACCCATATGACATTATGGGTCTGGTACATTATGGGTCTGGACATTATGGGTCTGGACATTACGGTAAAACTGTTTCTGGTTGTTATAACAAGTTTCACTTTTTATATTCTGGAAAGAACAATTTATATGTTATAAATGGGCTTGCAGTATTTTACAAAACGACAGATTTTGACTAACTGACGGGACTGTTATAGACTGCCTACGGAGGCCTTAATTGTTCTCCCAGTGCAAAGAATGTTAAATCTTTATTCAGCCTGTTCAATAAAGGTTGCCGTCAGGTGAAGGTTGAGGTTCAGACTGAGGTTTAATGGGGTTTAATCTGAGGACAAAATGATTTGTCTAGTTTTTATTGATCCATCAGTGGCAGGAGGATTTACAAGTGTTTATTGACATTGACCCAAAATGTCTATTAGTGTTACATCTGTTATATATCATATATATAATATATATATATATATATACTAACCTGCAAATGCATTTTACAATACTTAATAAATGTAGTTTTTTTACAATAATGAATACTACACTGTTAGATGTCGCTGTACAATACTGTATTTATATATTACAGTAAAATACTGCAGTTCATAATGCATTCTGGGTAATTTTGATTGAAACTTTTACAGTATATTTTGGTCTCGCTGTAACCTCGCTGTAGCCTTGCTGTAATGTGACAGGCAAAAAGTGCGCCAGTCTGGTTTATTTTATGTGTTTCATGCAAAGCTATTATTTAGTTTTAGTATTTTGCACAACAGTTTGTCACAATGTTATTTTAAACGTGGACTGAGAGAGAAAAGGTCGCCAACAAACGTTGCAGTCTCTCTCAGAAATTAAACTAGATGTCCACCCACTGCTTCAACCCGATTTACACAACCCACTTAATTAATCATGAGGGTTTTGTCTGTCGAATTCTATCGAATTGTTGAAGTTCGTTTGCAATGGCAAAGTAGGAAATGACTTGTATTTGGCAATAGATAAACTCCCTTTAACCAATTTACTCCCAATAACCCATTGAACTAAGACTCATCGCGAGCTCGGTCTTGGTGTCCCAGCTTAGGGTCGCTTATCTTGGCTCTCCTCTGTTCAGTAAGGGGCAGGGAGAAGTAGCAGCAGTATTCAGTTCGACCGTATGACAGGCTGACTCGTGAAATAGCTGTGCACGTGCTAAAACAACATTTTCATTTCAATCACTAATCGGTATTTGCGTCTTCTTTTAAATGTAAAAATACTGTTTGGATATATGAATATCAACATAGTTTGTCTGTTAATAGACCAGACTTGACACACGCTTTCAGGTTCTATCTCAAGCTCTCACTCGGCCCAAATCGCATGTGAAAAACAAAGGCACTGTAAGTAGCCTACACAGCACCAAACTGCTCCACACGAAGTGAAACGTAATATTTAACTGAGATGAGTGCGATCTATACAGATTACTGCTGTTTTCATTAAGGTACTATGTGAATAAATGGGTTTGCAGTGTTATTACTGTTAACTTATACGGTATATCAGCAAAAGTAGAGATGATGTTCTTTCGAGTGTTTTACATTAAGTTGGCCAATAAGTATAATATGGTAGCATATTTGTAGCAATGTTGCTTACAACACTTAAAACAAGTTTTCAAAGCCTCAAATCATTGCACGTACTTTGGTAACGAGCAATGCTGGCTCCTCCTTTACGTAATGACACTTTACGTCGGAGAGAGGAGCGCAATCAGCTTGAAAATGCATTTTCAAAACCACATTGAATTTCGCTACACCCATACTATTTCGGTATGTAACCAAAAATGCAATCCCAAATATCTAAACTCTTAATATTAATGCATAAAGGGAAAACATTTAAATGAAAATTTTGCTTCCTTTTTGCTTGGCTATCTTAATGTATTTAATAAACAGAAGGGTTTAACAATTTCAGCAAGTAACATATTTTTTTTTACAGCTCTAACGTGACAGTTTGGTCCACTTTTGCATCCTGGGTTTATGGGTTTTCTGTAAGTATTGAACATAATAATACAACTATTAATTCAAATTTGTTTTTGGTTTTACTACTGACTTTTTAGTAACACTTACAATAAGGTTATATTTGTTAACATAGGATGTTAATACATTTTAACATTTGGCAATACACTTTTAAATCAATCAATTTATCTCTGTTCACATTACTAATATTTGATAATGCATTATGAATTAACTAATGTTGAAAAAGATATTGTTCATTGTTAGTTCATATTAGCTAAACCATAAAAACATGTTATGGAACAAAACCTTATAGTAAAGTGTTACTGAATTCTCTTTCACCATTTAGTTCACTATTTGTACTTACTTATATGGCTTACAGATTTTGTTATTTGTGTCTTTTTGTGTTACAGTCTCACCATTGATATTTTGGCTGGATTTGGTCATTTTTGAACCAGGAAAGTCATCCCAGGATGTCCAGTTACAACTCCAAGTCATGTAGTTTCTCGACTACAATATTAAATGCTTTTCACATGTAGAGGAACACAGAAATGTGGCTAATCACCGCTTTATATGTGGCATACCTGAGTGCCCTTGCACTTTTGAGAAGTTTCAATCATTTAAGTGTCATATGTATCAATAAAAAATATGTTTGATGCAAACATTGCTTGGATTGTCTTTTGAATTATATGTCAAGTATAGCAGTTTTGTAATATGAATAACTATAGATTTATATCTAAACTAGCTATGATATATAATATTTTTTGTAATTAAATTATAATAATGGGGCAATATAGGTATTCCAGCAAATTACAGTATAATACAAATACAGTAAAAATAGACTAAATTACAAAATATTGTAAAAATACAGTAAATTACTGTTTTGTAGCTGTACAGTAATATTTTTTGTACTGTAATAATATATTACAGTACAGTACTGTAAATCAAAATACAGTAACTTACTGGCAACCGTGCTGCCAGTAACTTACTGTAAAAATACAAGGAAATCGTTAACAGTGTAAATCACCATAATGTAAGATATTTAAAAAGATAGTTCCCTTTAGAAATTCAGCATTTATTTACTCTTACGTTGTTCAAAACCTGTATATGCCTTTTTCTTCTGTGCAACATAAACAAAAATATTTTGAGATATGTCTCTATGGTTTTGTCCCCATACTACTGAAATCATCATTGAAGGCTGGTGTTGTTTGGTTATCAGCGTTCTTCAAAATATCTCTTTCTTTGTGTTCCGCAGAAGAAAGTCATTTAGGTTTGGAATATCAGGAGGGTGAGTAAATGATGATAGAATTTTAATTTTTTGGGTGAACTATCCCTTTAATTAAGCATCATTGCATTGATATGTGTATACTAATACAGTAAAACTGTTGAGTTGTAATATAATATAGGCCTATAATAGAACCTTGAGTTCTAAAAATAAAACAGTCAATTGATTTTGAACCACAAACAGACAAAATACTTTTTTAGACAAAGACACGAGCGTGTGTCAGAAGGAGAGAAATGAGCTCAGCGAAGATCATTTTCTTTATTAATCTGATTCTCAGACACTTCTCTGTCAACATATGCACAGGCCACAAATGGCACAAAACACAGGTCCAATCCATATTAACACTTGAGAACAGACTGACTCCAAATCTGCTTAACCCTTCCCAAGCTCTACAAGAGGATGAATGATAAAATGAGGAGAGGATGAGGAGTATGTATGTGTGCAGCACTGTTTTATTGACAAATGGATCTATTTTTTTCTGCCAGTGAATCTAGTTTGATGAGATCAAAGTAGGATCACTTTCTAGAACAACATCATTTTAACACGGTGGCAATTCCAGCGTTATGGATGTGACATTTTGCGTTATGGATGTGAAATAAAAATGCTTGGAAAATGTATTTGTTACATTTGTTATACTGAACCATCTGCTTATATTTGACCAAACCCGTGTTGATAGAGTTTAAACATTCTAAAAATATCAGTCCATGCACAAGTTTTCTATTTTAAAAAAGGGAAATAAATGTGTGTTATGGAAGTGACAAAAAAGGACACGTTTTTGGGAGACAACAAACCTTTTAGGATTTCTGTGAAATAAAATGCACAAACCTGAAGCAATAATACCCAATAAATGGAGTAGGGATGGCTCTTTATAGAACATCAAATTGTTACTTTATTTAGCCATTTATAGAATATGTGCTGTTGTATGTGACAATCCTTAAAATGACACTTACCTGACGGTGCAAAAACATGCAAAAAATAAAACAAGTGCTTTAAAAACTTGAAGAGAGATCTCACATGGTTAATGGAACCACCAAATGTTGATATCTGTGCTGTTAGTATAGTAAAAACCTTTGGTAAAAGTTTGGTTTCATGGTAAGGTTGACATTCTCAAGGAATTGCCCATGTGCTTTGACATCAAAATGTGACCTTTGGAACTTTTGAAACATATGTAATGGATAAAGAAAAACGTATATACATAATTGCCTCTCCTATCATGTTGTACTGTTTTTCAAATGCTGTTTTATAACATTATTCATAACATAAAAAGTAATATTCAAGTACTTCAATAAAATAAAAACTCATCAGACAAAACAGATTTCAGATTGCGTGAGCAGATTAAAAAGTTACAGAATAAATGAAATGCTAATTGTATGCACATATGCTTATTAACTGTACACGTGTGATGGTACTTTGCTTATATAAACACAGCTTCAGTTATGATCCGATAAGTCGAGTTTAAATATGAAGTGTCTCTTCACATTATTTCCAGTTCTTGCCATGGAACCCCACTTGGCATAATTAATTAGGCTTAAATTCAGCTCCTTCTGCTTAAATGAGCTGTTAACATAGCCAACAGGCAAAAGCAGCGGGGGTGTGTGTGGGGATGATGGGAGGGGGTTTGGATGGTGTATTACCATGGCCTATAAATCCACACAAACACAGTTAACAAGTAAATGGGTGGAGAACTAATTAGTGTTATCTCCTTATCACAGAGCATTCTCATTTACTCCAGACAAGGGGGATCCACAATCGCAAAAAATGTGGGTGCTCTTACTGAAAGACACGCACACAAAACACACACTAATACCCTTTTGCAAACAGCTAATTACAAACTTGTTTGCAAATCAATGCAACGCTGTTGCAGTATCCCCCGACCCCCTTCCAAGAACACGTGGGTGACAATCGCAAAATAAACGACTGCCCCACTTCCTCCTCTGTTGTTGTGGAATGGATGAAAAAAGATAAACTGTTTTGCAATCAGTAGGATAGGAAGAGTACACATACACACAGAAAAACACACTGCTAAGCTGTTAGGAAAATGTCACAGGTAGAAAAGTGAACAATGTAACAATTTGTTAAATGTTCCATTGCGGATGTTAATAAAGGTTTTGAATAGTAAATTAAAGATGTTCATGAACATTCAACATTCATTCAACGTTCATGTTTTTTATTTTTATATTGTGAAGGGTCATAATAGCTACTATGCTAATATGCAATAATGTTGTATTTGTTAATAGAAGTTCATGCATATTTAACATAAAGTAACAATAAACACATGAAGTATCTTAGTTCATGTTAAGCTCCGCAGTGTGTTACCATTAGTCTACATCTGTTCTCTATAGTAAGTACTCTGCACAGTATGCATTTTTTCTCTATGCATGGGTGACCTAAAACATTTACAGAATTTAAAACATTTACAGAATACATTTTTGAATTGTATACTATGTAATTTGTGTGTAACACACAGAATGCAGTGTGGTTGACTTGAGCATCGCCAGTGTGATGAAGAATTCAGTGTTTTTTATAGCTTTGATTTTTCAGAATCAAAAAACAATTTTCCTTTTCAATATAATAACTGAACTTTACTCATCTGTGACATTTTAGCATTCTATCTTTAATGTTCATCACTGAATAAGTTCTACAGTTTTTACCTAAAAATAACAGTAAGCAGTTCACTGTTTAATGTACAGTATTCAGTAAGTAGGATGCAAGTATGCCATCTTAGACCTTGTTTATGAAAATAATTTCATAAGAGTTATGACGGTCTGAGAACAAATACATCAACTTTACTGTGTCTGTTTTGTGTTTTTTTTTTCTCTTTGTGAATCACTGGAGTCACACGACCTAACAATGTCTTAACAAACTTTCTGAACTTTGATTGTATGTTGTGTTGCGGTCTCGGATCTCATCAAAACTATCTTAAGATGAACAGAGGTGTCATGATTTTGAAACAATCGTACCACCTCCAGTAATTCATGACAGAATTTTCATTCTTTGCTAGAGTTACCCTTTAAATGTTTAACGTGACTTTTATTAGACAGAATACCATTTTGCAAACATATTCATTCCTTTAAACCAAAAATTTTAAAATGCGTGACTTGGACAGAAAAAAGCAGCCATAAGAATTCAGAATAGAGGCAAACTCCTGCCCCACAATTTTTTTATTTTCTTTTATTCATAACAACATAATTTCAAAGTTGGATGTGATGGGTTTACAATTATTCTACATTGTGAAAAAATTATGTGTGGAATGAATAAGTGACCAGTAACTTTTGATCGATGTTATATTTATGATATGAACGTGCTCCTGCGGAAAGCCTCTACGAGTTGAAAACATCAATAAAAAATGTTATGAAGTTAGACATTGTCTGCTTTTTCTTACAGCGTGTTGTGTCACATTAGTGTGCCAGACACACGTCTAGCCAGTAAACAAGCAAACAGACAAATGAATAGGAGATTCACTCCAGCTTTTCATTTGGTTAGTAAATTGATTCATCTGTGGTAGTGACTAGTACGTAATGTGTTCAGAATGATTGGATGGGCATTTAACATGATAATTGCAAGTATCAAATATTGTGTGGATAACTCTTTCCGTACGTGTGATCTGTAACATCACCATGTTCACAATCTGAAAATACTGAATACTCACAAAGAAAATATTTTTGAGTCTCTACACTCTACACAAAAGTGCTGTGTTGTTTTTGACCCATGTGTAAATATTGAACAGAGCACACTGGTGGGTTATGTTAAGATACTAACAACCTTTATTCGGGTGTTACTTCATTCAGGGGAAGGGAAGGAAATTCCAATGCATAAATTATGCTTTATTATAAAATATGGTCTCTTTTGACCTCTAAAGTGATATCTGATGAATCCATAGCAGATGCTGTGGGTGTCAGAGCTTATTTGAGCTTAGGGGAAAAAATCATTTCAATCTTAGGTGATTCCATGATATAACAGGTGTTACTGAAGTTGTTTAGGAATTCTAAAGGGCTTAGCCCAAAGGCTTATTCTCACCTAATACTTTAATACTCATTAATGCCTGCCTCTGTGACTTCCGCCATCCCGATCTGCTCCACACGCTCCGCCCACAACAACCTGTAAAAATAGAAAACAAAACAACAGTTCCTTTTTAAAAATAAGTCCATTGTGTAATACATTCATATCAAGAATACAGAACATACTCATATGCATCTAGAATACATTTGTTTATGAATGTTATTTTTGTTTTGTTTGATCTTCCAGGCCTTTCCTACTTCAAGATACTTTATAAAAGTACTTTCCTATAAGATTTAAGTTTAAAATGTAAATACTTTTTGATTATCTTCATTTTTATGCAGTTCAGTTTATTACAATTTGGCCATGCAACTGCTTTTCCAGCACATAGGGATATCATCAAGCTTATAGGATATTGGATACACTTCATGTGATTTGGAATAATGCCAGAAGGTCCATAGGATAAACCGCTGTCCATTTCTTCAGGGGTCATTATATCATATCAGATGTTTTTCAATGTGCTTAATTCAACAGTCCAAAAGAGGAATTAGTGTAGCGATCGATCCATAGACTGTCAGTTATGCTCAGTCATGAGCACAAGTGTTTGTGTCTGCTGTGTGTGTGCGTGTACGTGTGTGTGTGTGTGTGTGTGTGTGAGAGAGAGAGAGAGAGAGAGAGAGAGAGAGAGACAGAACATGAATGTGGATTGTAATACTACCAATGATCTTTGCTGCATTTCAAACAGATTGTCTTCATTTATTCAAGCTTGACCATACTTTAAATGGTTTACATTCATGTGTTGCGTCACTGACTGATGCACGCACCTGGGTGTCCATCTGTGTTTGTTTAAAATCCCATGAACCGAAGTCTATAAGACTGCTTGACTCTTCTCTTGTGTCGCTATGTTTTAGTGTCATCTTTCATTAGAGCTGCTCTATGTACAGTACAGTATTAGCAGGATCGGTTTAAAACACAAGCAGCCAAAGCAACCAATGACACATGTCTCACTGCCCCACTGAGATGCATGTGAAGACCATCAGGTAACCTTTTCTCAAAGCTGGGTGAGCTTTTAAGTCCCAGTTTAATTTTTGAGACGGTTAATGTGGTGTTGATGTTTGTTGTCTAACTGTGGGAGAGGTTATTTTTTATAAAGTACATAGACAAGTATAGTCAGATAAATTGAAAGACTGATATTTTCATGTATATAGATGTAAATACAAAACACAATACACAAAATAGAAGCTGCAATCTAGGCCCTTCTCTGTTTTTTAGTTAGTAAAGCTACTATACATTTTAAATAGATTCTATGGTTTTTCATTTATACATATATTCAATTTATACAATACATCATTTATTTAGACCACTTAAGATGTAAACACTGGTCCAAAAGCATTTCCGGTTTCTTCTTTTCCGCAATATTACATATATAAATAGTTCTGAAAGATATACGTTTAACGTTTTAATTTAGTTATAATTGTTTTATTGGTTATGTATAATATGTTTTGTTGGTTTTATTCTGTTTACATATTTGTGCAGTGTTAAAAAGCTGAAACAGGAAGTACTTCTGGACCAGCGTTGGACCAGCATTGTTTACAAAGTGTAATATAATTTCATATACTATACTTAAAGAGTTTATTTGCAGTTAAAATGCACAATAAAAACATGATTTATGATTCTGTTTTTGCAAATATACTCTTCCGGGCTGTATTAACTGTAAACTACAGCCTGAAAAGTGCTTTAGAAATAAATTATAATTAAATTATACAATGTATAAGGACTAGTGCTTGAAAAGGCAAAAAAGGTTCCGGTACTCTCTTGTGCACGTTGGCATAAATTATTACCACATTTGACATTTTTACAACGAAAAACAGTATTGCTGGTACAACATATTTGTTTACGGAAGGAAGCATTTGCCAAACAACTAATTTATTCATGTTGAATACATGTTTGACCAAAAACAAATCATCATAAGTCATTTCATCACCTGTGATAATAGCAGTCTATAGAATTCTTCTGTTAGTTAAGTCCACCATACACACAGTTATATATTTTATATGCTATAAACTGTTGTGTAAATCTGTTTTGTTTTTAGGCATGTTAGGTCGAACACACATTAAGTCTTACAGTATGTGACAAACACCTTAAGTTTTAATTTAAAACAGCAGAATTTGCAAAATATAAGTAATTTGCATATTTTTAATTGTAAAACCGTTGGTTTTGTTATGTTTACTTCTCACATCTCTCTACAGTCGTTAGCTCCCGCCTGACGACTGTCTTCTTCAATTTAATTGGTTGAACCCTTCTGTCTTGTTCAATTTGACAGGCTATAATGCTGCTTGTGTGATGTTAAAGGGATACTTCAGGCAAGAAACAACATTTTTACTCACCCTCAATGCATCCTCACTGAATATGACTTTCTTATTTCAGAATAATGCAATCGGAGTTATAATACCACGTATCAGATGACCTTTGTTAAGAGCCGCCAAGGCTGTCTCGAGCAGTTCTTTGAACGATGGATGCACTTTTTGGAGCTTCAAAAAAGTGCCCCCCATTCACTCCCATTCTGCCGCTTGTAAGAAAAAGGATACGTGGTACTATACTGCAACTTCGACTACATTATTCTGAAAAAAGAAAGTCATATTCAGTGAGGATGCCTTGAGGGTGAGTAAAACATGGGGAAATTTTGTATCTTGTCTGAAGTATCAGTTTAATGATGATAAGAATATATACACAACGTATAGGTATATATTTGAATACAATATACATTTAAGACAATATTATTTTTACAATTAGTGACAATGTACATCTTAAGGAAAACTTGCAACACACGATGCTCCTGTCTCTAAGGATGCACCTATGTTGCTAATTTAAAAACGACACATTTAAACAAGCAATGATGCTTTGTGCTTTTTCTAAGAAATTATTTAAACAGGGAGGTAGGATGTGTATGAGAGAGAGAGTGGCATGGCTGAGAAACAAATTGGTCATTTGGATCAAACTACTTCGCCTAAACCCGCTCACAGGGCTCAGCTGTCCAAGACGCACAGGGAGCGTCCACTCTTCTCTCCTGGCTCAGGTCAGATAATCTGAGGGCTGCCTCCCTCCTGCTAGTACCAGTGCTAATTGCTTGTGTCATAAAGCTCTGTGACCCAAATAAGCCTCGCTCCCCAAAGCTGCTGGGATAAGCCCCACTTTACCTCACCAAACCTGCTTAATAAAACGCCTTTTATCCACTGCAACCCCCTCACCCATCGTGCCTTCTGCTTCCTCGCACACCAAGGCTCTAACTACGTCGTTGGGGGGACTCCATACCATTTATATAGGCTTAAAACATTATAACATCATAATAATTATATGCTTTTTATAATATTTCTGATTGCTGAGCTGACAAGGACATATCAGAATACAATGGCTGCAGACACTTGAGGGTTAATTGTCCAAAAAATTAGATAAAAAAGTTAAATAAAGTAGATTTGCAAATACTTGCTATTAAAAATATCCCAACCTTAAACACACTTGAGTCAAATACACACATTTATCATGTGTGTAGCTCTGAGGTTGATAACTCTCCCACAAACTCACAAATTAATTCACAGTATACACATATGTATTATTAATCTTATCCCTGGTATGCAAGCTAGTTAAGCTTGCTCAGTCAATGTCATGGTGCAGCTAATCAATGTCAACCAGTAGCGATACAACACATACTAGCGTGTTTTCTATTTAGGTTGCCTTATTACAGCTCCTCTACATCTATTCAATCGTGCCATGCTCAAAAACCCACCCCCATCCCCAACTCCTCATCTGTCTGCATCTATCAGGTAATTTTTAATTTCATCCTGTATGGATACTAAATTTTACTTATTTCCCTTTTGACAGGTATGGATCCTCTTTGAGATGACATCGTTTTATTAATTTTGCATGTCACTGTCAGTTTAAAGGATATATGAAACTAATTCTGCCTAAAAACATTCTGGTTCCCCAGGTGGGGCAATATAAAAATTCTACATAGTCTCAAGAAATAATGTAATCTATTAATTTGTATTTGTGTACACGAATTCCCCCCTTTTTTCGTGTCATTCAGCACAATCTTTTTTAGTGTCACCCAGCACGACTTTCAGCTTAACCTATTTTAGTACATGATATCTTTCATATATATAATGCAATCTGATTGCATTCCTATTTCCTACAAACTCATTTGTATGTTTTGTAATGATTTGACTTTGTCCCTGTGACGATAGGTTTAGGGGCGGGGTTAGGGTAGCCCTTTATCGTTGCTTTGCCTCCTCGTGAAACTCGCGTTTTTAGCAAAATTAGCCTTTGTGGCTGTGATTTTAGTGTTTAGGGTGAGGTAAGGTGTTGATTAGCCACCACCTAAAATATGTACAGCTTCTTTTGATATCAGGTTATACATATATAAATGTACATACACATTTTTGTGTATTAAAAGACGTGTTGAATGACAATAAAAAAGGGGGAAATTTGTTTCCATGAAGACGAATCTGTAATGGAACACCACAGACGACAGCAGATGCAAATAACGTTAAGTTTATTAACAACTCGAACACAGGGCGAGGAATACACTTATGCTATATTAAACAGAGAACAGACAAACACCTAATGACAAGGCTGGATATATAAAGTGTCTGGGTGGGATTGCTGGCAGGTGATGTGATGACAGACAATGGACAGGTGATGGAGCGTGGAGAATCGATGGAGGTGTAGTCCAAGGCGGAAAACTCGGGAAAACAGGCAAGGGGACAGACGTGTCCTCACGCTTAGAAGGAACAATCAGGGAGGGCGGGTGGGACGTCCTGGAGGCTGGTGCAGGGACAGGATAGGACAGAAAGCCTCCAGGATGGTACTCACAGGGGATCAGAGGGGCCATGGAGGTGCTGGGAGCTCGGGTGGGGGGTTCTGGCAGTTCTGGGGGCCAAGGCGCTTCTGGCTTAGGGACCGTGGCCATGACGTTGGAAATGGTGTTGTCAGGGATGGTGGCTGCCGTGGCCATGATGGTGGAGCTGGGGGAGTCAGGGATGGTGGCCACCGTGGCGCTGGGGACCGCCGTTGTGGTGACGCTGGCAGCCATGGCGGTGGAAGTGGGCGTGGAGGAGGAGGGGGACCGCTGCAAGGAGGTGCTTCCCATTCCTGCCTCTCAGAGTCCTTTCCAGGGATGTAGGAATGGCCACTGCAGCGTGGGTATGGGAGCCCCACCCAAAAATGTATTTGGGGAAATCCCAGGGTGCCCACGCAGACATGGCGCATGCCAGCGGAGGGGTAGATCTGTAGATCACTCTGGAGGAGTAGATCTGCCTCTAAAGTAAAAATCAGTGGCCCTTTAAAATCTGAGGTGATTTGAAAATCTGCTGCTCCACGTCACTTCCCTTAATGTCTCCTTCCTCCAGAAGAAAGAGGGGGAGAGAGGAATCCCCATGTCGGGGGACCTCATATGCATGCTCTGTCCCAGAGGTGCCTGTCCCGGTGCATCTTCCAGTGATGAACAGAGGTGTTTGTTTCATGTTATTTCCATAATCCAGTTTTTGCCTATGTATTAATTTACAACTGCCCATTCCTTTGGCCAATTTCTGTAAATGCCTAGGTTGTTTTTGCTAAGTTCATGGCAGTAATTTTACTAGACTCAAGTTAAAGGAGCTGTATGTTATAATTTTACTGTATTAAATCAAAACAACACCTTAATATGTTCGTAGACATTTAGGAAACATTCCAAGTTCATATATTGGTTTGTCCAAAAAACAATGCTATAGCCAGTTATTCCACGCTGAAATGTGTGTCCGTGCCGGAATGTCTGTTTTTGTTTTGGTCCGTGTGACCCCGCCTACTGACGATTTACCCACTAGTGTATTTCGACAGCTCGATTGCCAGTTGGCGACAATCACTGCATATTGCAGCAAACAAAGGATCTGGGTCAGAGTAGATTCCACCCTTTCCGGTACTATTACGTTTAAAAATTACTATATTATTTTACAACTTGCGAGGAGTAATATACAATTTTATTCGGGTTATTTACAACCCAAATTCCGGAAAAGTTGGTACGTTTGTTTAATTTGATTAAAATGAAAACTAATGGAATTTCAAATCACATGAGCCAATATTTTATTCACAATAGAACATAGATAACATAGCACATGTTTAAACTGAGAAATTTTACACTTTTATCCACTAAATTAGCTCATTTAAAATGTAATGCCTGCTACAGGTCTCAAAATAGCTGGGACAGGGGCATGTTTACCATGGTGTAGAATCTCCTTTTCTTTTCAAAACAGTTTGAAGACGTCTGGGCATTGAGGCTATGAGTTGCTGGAGTTTTGGTGTTGGAATTTGGTTCCAAATGTGACCTCCAGAGGATGCAACCTCTGAAACAAGTTGCTGATTGAGTTATATTTGCAAAAAACAAAACCACTGCAAACGTATAAATTATCAGATGAACTTACAGTGTATAAGTTTATGCTTTCCATTACACTTACCTGTAAGTGTCTGGCAACTCCTGTGAGCATCGAGTCTGAGGAGGAGGAGGGGCGGGGAAAAACCCTTGCCAATATTTAGAGTTCAACCGCTAGGTGTCAATGTTACATACAGCTCCTTTAAGTGGTGATTTGGAGCCCCAAATTCTATTGCAGAACAGTGACAATGCATTTAACATTTAACAGTTTCAATTGCTTTTTCAGCATTTTATTTCAATTACCATGATGGAATTGTCAAAGGCAATGGTTATCAAACTTGAATAATTATAGGTACTGAGCAATCAAATGTACAAATCAAATATTTAATATAAATGTATTATATATTTAATATAACCCTACACGTTAAATCATTGCTAAAATGTGCATGGGGGGGTTAAATGTTTTAAAGTTATTTTTGTCAGGGGATTTTCCACACAATGAGGCAAGGAGATACAATTCCAACGGGCGTTTAATATCATTAGAGTGAAGACAACAGGTGAGTAACAAATTGAATATTATTTGCAACTTGCATGGGACATCACAAAGACGAGACTAGAGAAAATTAGGGAGAGACAGGCAGGGAAACAAATGGCATTTTGAAAAGGCAGCAAAAACATTTCTTGTCTGTTGTAAAGGCCCAGAAGGGCTGTAAGGAAGGCTTTTGATTTCTGTGATTTCTACATTAATCGACCAAGCTTATCCAAGTTTGTTTGTAGCCAGTTCATTTCTATAACTATTCAGGGCTTTACATTAACAACCGTCAATCCGCCAAATGCAGGGAGATTTCAGTGGTGGCGGGTAAAACAGCCAATCCCACTAGCCATTTTGGTGGGTTGAATTGTAATTTTTTTATTACAAACAGTATTGTGAAATAATAAACAAGGCGCCATGCGACACTACGAAACTACAACTCCCATAAGCCCTCCCTGCATGTAGTGTGTGGTGATCAGAATACGCACTACTGAAATAAACAGAAAAGTCTGTTAGTCTACCGCCAGCATGTCGATTAAAGCAACGCAACACTTTGTAGGTTTTTGACCGTAAAATAATGTTTGACCATAAAAAAATTACACTTATTAGGATGTACCAGCGGTCAGAGGTGTAAATAAGATAGCAGGTGACCAAAATTTCACAGTTCAGAGTGGTTTTAATCCCAAAGGTGCAAAAATGTAGTTCTCCAAGGTGTGCACAGTACCAAGTTATTTACAATATACAGACAAATGTAAGTTTTGATATGCCAATGCACAGGCCAAAAAATACAATTGCCATACAACCTCTCCAAATTCCCCCTTTCTCATCTCCTGTCTTTTAAAGCTTTGGCTCCTCCTATATTTGGAACATACCTTCTTCTTCTTCTTCGTCCAGTTTTATGGCCGATCACTCATTTGGAGTATTACCGCCACCTACTGTATATCTTGGGTGAAGCATCTGTATTGTTCTATTATTATTTTTGTTTTATTTGGGGACGCGATACCCCCCTCCCCCCAGAGGATCATAGCCTGTGATTCAGATGGCGCTGCGTCTCCAGCTCCTCCATTTTCCACACTAGGCTCCTCAACCTCCAGAATGAAAAAGAAGCATCTCATTCCCCAAGCCCTATATCCTAACCTCTAATCCTGTAGTTTTTAAAAAGGTTAACAGTTCCCTATATATCCGATAATCATACCTTGCCTAAAATGTCCATACCACTCACCTGTCTATCTTTAACATTACTTAAAAGACTATTCTGTGCTTCTTCATACCTATTACTTTTAAACAATACATGTTCCACTGTTTCTAAAACATTACACTCTTCACACCAACCATTTTCATGCTTCCCTACTGTCGCAAGTGTAGAATTTAAACCTGTGTGTCCTAATCTCAGCCTGGATATCATTACTTCTTCCTTCCTCCATCTCCCATAACTTTGAGTTTTTCCTACTTTTTTCCCAAAATTGTAAAACCATCTCCCTTTACTGCTAATATCCCACATTTCCTGCCATGTACCTATTAGCTCCCTTTTAATGACCTTTTAGCTTCTCCTCTCCCCAAATGTACCTTGATGTCCACCAACTCTTTCTTTAAGGCCTTCTTTGCTAATTTATCAGCATTTTCATTCGCTTCAATCAATCCCTATATGTGCTGGAATTCCACAAAAGTGCACTGTGATACCCTCTGCCTTTAGTCTGTACAATAATTAGTCAGGGAGCCAAAGTCTCAAAAGCTCAATAAAATGGGTTGAACCTGACATGGTCTGCCATACTTTTTATTTGTGTTTTTTCTGGTAACTTTGACCCCCAGAACCAATAATTGGAGGCTCTGCTCTGCCG
This sequence comes from Triplophysa siluroides, assembly GCA_006030095.1. Taxonomy (NCBI): domain Eukaryota; kingdom Metazoa; phylum Chordata; class Actinopteri; order Cypriniformes; family Nemacheilidae; genus Triplophysa; species Triplophysa siluroides. The sequence continues at coordinate 656,845 of VCII01000446.1, forward strand.
GAAACACTGCGAAAAATTTTAGTGTATGTACCCTTATTATTTAATCAGAAAAATGTGAAAAAAATTTTTTCCTCAAATCCTGAGTGGGTAGGGTTGGCTTTGGCTCCCTGACTAAATGTGTACATTTCCATCAATTAATCTTCTCTATCTGTTTTTGTAGACATTATACTTTTAAGAGCAGATGCAGAGTCTGAGCAAATTACATTTCTGCTTTGGCTCGACCTGTTCAATCCACTGTAACATTACTATTATAGCGATTCATTCTGAGGATTATACTGACAGTTTATCTCTAATTCTTAAGGTAAACTGTCCTCCTTCCAAATTTGATTGTATAGATTAAAAAGAGCTTTCACAGCTATCTCTGGTAACTTTTTTAACATGCTATAACTCAGTGGTTCTCAAACAGTTATTATATCTAAATTTATTAATTTATTTTTTATGCGTCTTTGTGTGGTCCTAATTTCATATAAAAATACTATTATAATAATTTATTGATTTTCATTATTTAATCCTAAATGTCAGTTTCTCTCACGTACCCCCTGCAGTACCCCTGGGGGTACGCGTACCCCCATCTGAGAACCACTGCTATAACTAATCATGTCCCTTCCTGGCATTGTATATAGCAATAGCAATCGCTATTTTAATCTCAAAACTGTTAAAATCTTCATCTGTACTGCTATCTGTTATTTGTTTTTTCCTACACGCATTATTATACATTTCATTTATCTCTCGTCTTCTTTTTAAAAACTTTCCATCTAAGTTATCACTACTATGTACTTTAGCAAATTTTGTAGCTATAACCTCTCTCTTTTCTTTGTCTGTAACAGCAATTTTTCGTTCTTCCTCCATTACCGGAATTTGTTTGCAACTTCTAATCCCATTCATTTTCTTTATTATTCTCCAAACCACATTAATTTCGGTCTCTCTTCCTATTGTATTACAAAACTCTTGCCATGCCTTTCTTTTGTTTCTTAATTACCCTTCTTACAATTGCCCCTTTCCTTTGATATTCCACAACTGTGTCTTGGTTTATAGACCTTCTTAACACTCGAAATGCTTTATTCCTTTCTTTAACTGCCACTGTACACTTTTCTGACCACCATACACTTTTCATTTTCTGTCCACTACTGCTACTGCTTAAAGGTATGTTCTGCTTTGCCGCAACTAATATTTCTCCTACTATTCTATTATATTCCTCTATACTTCCTTCCAGTTTCATATTATTAAATATTTCAAAACACATATTATGAAATTCTTTCCAATTTGCCTTTCTAAATCCCCATCTGCTACATTGACTCATATTTTGCTTTTGCACATCATTTTGGATCTTACATGTTATTGGCCAATGGTCACTACCCATATAATCTTCATTTACCATCCACGTACATTTACCAGCTAATATTCCTGACACTATTGTGAGATCTATGCAAGATGTGCTACCTCTTTCTATATCCATTCTTGTCGGCTTCCCTTCATTCAAACAAACTAATGAATGCTCTTCCATGAATTCTTCTAATTTCTCCCCATTTTTGTCATCATTTTTACTACCCCATATTCCATTATGTGCATTAAAATCCCAACACATTATAACTTTACCCATTGTATCACCCATCACTTCTTTTAAAACATTATTACTTAATTCTTTACAAGGATTATAAAAATTAATCATTATTTTCACTTCATTTACCCCTATTATTTCTATAGTTATGTATTCTATTTCATTAGACTCGTGTATTCTTTTATATACTATACTTTCTTAAATAAATGTTGCACATCCACCACCTCTACAATTCTATCTGTCTTTCCTTTCTACTACATACCTGCCGATCTTAAAATCTAAGGATCTGTTTAGCCATGTTTCTTGAATACAAATAATATCTGGTGCTCTTTCTATCTCTTTAACAAATCTTTTAAATTCTTGTCCATTTTCTATAAGACTCCTTGCGTTCCAATGTAGTAATAGGAAAGACATTACATATTTACTTGTTCTGTGTCATATCCATACCCCAACTCCTTCTTTATCTTTAAAATCCCATGAACTTCTTTGGCTGATATTCCTGTTATCCTTAAAAATTTACTTGCACATCCTACAATTATTTTTAACTTGTCTGATTTCCTTTGTACTTGTGCTGTGCCATTTATTGCTGCACAATTAAAAACCACAAAATCTACTTTGTTCATCCTAAACATGACATCTTCTTCAATACTTTCAGGGTTCTCATTTTGCTTTGAATAATTTTCCATATTGACTACTTGCACCTTTGGTCTCTTTTCTTCTACTGTACCTTTAACCTTCCGAGCAGCTTCTGCATACGTTAGATTCTGTATGGTCTTTACCTTTTGTATTTCCCGGGGCTTCTTGCTCTACGGGACATCCTGCATACGCAGCGCTATGTCCTCCCCCACAGTTACAACACCTGATACCTATTCCTTCTTCACATTTACCATATTCATGCTGTCCCCCACATTTTGCACATCTTATCTTCCCTTTACAGACACTTGCAGTGTGTCCCATTCGTTGGCATTTAAAGCATCTCAAAGGTGGGGGTATATACTCCCGTACTGAGAAACGTATAAATCCCAACTTCACTTTTACCGGTAGAGTTATTTCATCAAATTGAATCAGCACGCTCAGGCTGTCACACCTCATTCCATCTCTCCATGTCTGAAGTCTTCTAGCAGAGGTGGCTGTACCACCAACCAAGTTTTCCAAACTTACACTAAGAGGTACTCCTGGAATAACACCTCTACTCTTTACTCCAATTTCGGAGGAGCTTATCTTTCCTCCTGCCATTGTTTTCATATTAAGTATCTTTTCCTTTTGTTTCTCATTCTTACATTTGATTATTATTCTTCTATTGCTAAGACAGGACACATTTTTAACTATCCCTATCTCTTTTTTGATTACTTTTGATAGCTTAACAGGATGCATTATTTGATCTGTTTATTTCTCGAAAGAGACTAACACTTTGATTTCTCTTTCTTCCGTCATTTGTCTACATTATTCCTTACTTGTCTTATCATATTACTTGCTTGTTCACAGTCAGATTCATCACCCATGCTGCTTTCCTTTCTCCTCTTGTATCTTACTTTCTGATAGTCTACTTCTAGATCATTGTCGCCATCTGAAGTGTCTCCCCACACCAATTCGCCTCAACTCCGCACCACCATCTTTCCTCTATCCCGTTTTTTCTTCTTCCCTCGCATCCACCGACCTAGTCGACATTTTCTCTTATTGCCTTTCTCTAGAGCCCAGATTCGCTCGGAGTACTCGTCTGCCTTGCCCAGTTTAACCCAATGTACCGGCGAAACACACAACTGCTCAGAGCGCATTGACTCCCCGGAAAGCGGTCCCTACCTGTTGTCGTGGTTACCACAGCAGATACTGTCGAGTGTTTAGTTTCTTTGGAACAGGTAACAAGACAAAACAATCATACCTTCATTATAGTTCGGCTCTACAACAAACATCATTTACATCTATTACAGTTTGAAGTGCTAAAGAAAACAATAAAATCAAGACATAAGAAAACACTTACATCTACAGTTCTCTCCCTCCCCTATGAGGTCAGAACCAGATGGAAAAATCTGTCATGAGCACATGCTAGCTTAAATATGGCTACTTTCCATGTGGTCAGGTTTGGCAAGTGAGAGGTGCACCAAAAGGTATGTCTAGCTGTTTGAAATGCATTGAAGTTGACTAAATGAAATGAAATAAACAGTTATTATGTAAAGTATTTTTGTATTCTTTTCTGTGTAATGATATTAGAACAGCATGCATCACTGAACATTAAACAAATAACATTTAACAGACAAAAGACAAAACTAACAACTGGGGATTATAAATGGGACATCACAACACCAAAATCTGGGCTACAAACATACAATACAATAAGGATGGTATATTTTGCCGGCATTTAGCTTGTATGTATGGTGGAAAAAGTTTTTTTTTGCACATACCCATACTCAATCCCTTCAAAATAAAAGTCCTAGTTCACAGTCAGTCTGTGACATCCCCCCCCTTCTCCAGACTCCTCTTGTGGTGTCCTTGAGAGGAAGTCAGCTGTGCCTTTTCACCAGACTGGAAACTGCGTGTTCGGGCTGCCTTATCATATCACTCTTTCTGCTGGGCTTGGGACTGGAGCAAATTATTTTGAGCTTGAGCTGTGGTCTTTTGGAGCTGCTCCCTCATCTTGAGGTCATAAGTGAGGGTATTCTGCTTACTGGGTTTATTCGTGTATTCCCAGCTCTCTTTCAGTACATCCAAGGGTCCTCTAACATGATGGCCATAAAGGAGCTCAAAAGGGGAGAATCCTGTTGAGGCATGGGGTACTTCTCGATAGGCAAAAAGAATAAAAAGTTGGCCACTTATCTCAGTCTTTGCCTGTTTCAGAGACAGACTTGTTGAACATGGATGTAGGGTCTGGTTAAAACGTTCGACCAGGCCATCAGTCAGAGGGTGATACGGGGTGGTTCGCACTCTCTTAATCCCTAACAATTAATATACCTGGTGTAGGGTATGGCTCATGAAGTTAGGACCTTGGTCTGTAAGAACCTCTCGTGGTATGTCTTGTGAAAAAATCTCAAAAGTGCCATGGATATCTGTTTAGCAACTGACCTCTCTAAGTGGATAAGCCTCTCGTATCTTGCGGCATAGTCACAAATTACAAAAATGAATCCCTGCCTGACTTCTCTCCAGTGGGCCAATAATATCCACTCCTATCCTTTCAAAGGGCGAGTCAACCACAGGCAATGGTATGACCGTGGCATAAGCAGGAGTATGACCAAGAGCAAACTGACACTCAGGGCATGTCTTACATTACTCCTTAACCTCTGGGTGAGCATTTGCTTTTAGATAGAATGCATTTTTTGTTCCAACAGTTAAAAAATCCTGAGATGTGGGAGAGATGTGTGGGTTTTAAACTATCTCGACGACTGGCTCATCTTGGCACACTCGCGAGATCTGTTATGTACACACAGGGACCTAGTGTTCCGGCACCTAGATCGATTGGGAATACAGGTTAACCGAGAAAAGGGCAAGCTCTCCCTGTGCAAAGCATCCTCTTTCTTGGTGTAGAACTCAACTCTGTCACCATGACAGCGCAACGGACTACCGACCTCGCTCAGTCAGTGTTGAACTGTCTGAAACTTTTCAAGCAGTCAGCGGCCCCCTTTAAACAATTTCAGAGGCTCCTGGGACACATCGCATCCTCGGCGGGGGTGATACCCCTCGGGTTAATGCACATGAGACTGCTCAAACACTGGCTACAGAGTCGAGTTCGCTGGAGAGCGTGGCATACCGGCAGCAGGCGGATGGTGATTATGCCTCTCTGCCGACGCACCCTAACCCCGTGGTCTTCAGTGACCTTTCTACGGACAGGGGTCCCTCTCGGGCAGGTAACGAGGCACGTCATGGTAACGACCGACGCCTCCCTGCAGGGTTGGGGTGCCATGTGCAACGGGCACGCAGTGTTGGGGCGATGGACTGGCCCCCGCATACGCTGGCATCTCAATTGCCTAGAGTTGTTGACGGTGCTACTTCTACTAAAGAGGCTACAGCCTCTCGTGCAGGACAAGCATGTGCTGATCCAGACGGATAGCACAACTGCCGTAGCGTATATCAACACCAGAGTGGTATTTGCTCACGGCAGTTGACAAGACTCGCCCGACGCCTCCTCCTGTGGAGTCAGCAGGTGATCCGCTCCCTGCTAGCCACACATATCCCAGGCGACCTGAACCAGACAGCTGACGCACTCTCTCGTCAGTTGACGCCTCTCGGAGAGTGGTGACTCCACCACCGCGCAGTCCAGCTCATTTGGGTGAAGTTCGGTCAGGCACAGGTAGACCTGTTCACCTCCCTGGACACCACAAATTGCCCGCTCTGGTACTCCCTGACCGAGGCCCCCCTCGGCACGGATGCTCTAGTGCACAGCTGGCCGTGGGACAAGCGGAAGTACACCTTCACCCCAGTGAGCCTCATTGCACAGGGCCTGTGCAAGATCAGGGAAGAGGGAGTTACTAGTTGCGCCGTACTGGCCCAACCGGACTTGGTTCTCAGAGCTAATGCTCCTGACAACAACTCCCCCCTGGCTATTTCCCCTGATGAAGGACCTGCTTTCCCAGGGTAAGGGTACGTTGTGGCATCCCAGGCCAGACCTCTGGAGCCTCCATGTCTGGCCCTCAGGAGGAGATCCTGAGTGGCCTACCCCCTGTGGTGGTTGAGACCATCACTCAGGCTAGGGCCCCGGCCACTAGGCAGCTATACGCCTATAAGTGGAGCCTCTTCTCGTCCTGGTGCACTTCTCGAAGAGAAGTCCCGAGGGGTTGCTCGATCGGGAACGTGCTGTCCTTTCTACAAGAGAGACTCAAGAGTAACCCCTCCACACTGAAAGTGCATGTAGCCACCATTGCCACTCGTCACGACCCAGATGCTGAAAAGTCTCTGGGGCAGCACGACCTGGTCATTAGGTTCTTAAGGGGCGCGAGAAGGCAGAATCCACCTTGTCCGAGCTCCATACCCTCTTGGGACCTTGATGTGGTCCTGGTGGGCCTCAAGAGGCCCCCCTTCGAGCCCTTCGGAGATGCCGCTCTTCCTCATCTCACGTTGAAGACGATTCTCCTAATGGCGCTCGCATCCATCAAGAGGGTAGGGGACCGACAGGCATTCTCCGTGTGCACCAATTGCCTTCAATTCGGGCCTGGTGATTCCCACGTTATCCTGAGACCCCGGCCTGGCTACGTGCCCAAAGTTCCCACCACTCCTTTTCGGGACCAGGTGGTGAACTTGCAGGCGCTCCCCACCGGGGAGGAAGACCCAACCCCATCCGTGTTGTGTCCAGTACGTCCGCACTGCGCCTCTACTTGAACCGCACGCAGAGCTTCAGGAGCTCTGATCAGCTCTTTGTCTGTTTTGGAGATCAGCAGAAGGGGAGGGCTGTCTCCAGACAGAGATTGGCGCACTGGATTGTGGACGCCTTCACGACGGCGTACCGGTCCCAAGATCACCCGTGCCCATTAGCAGTGAGAGCTCACTCCACCTGGGGTATAGCCTCCTCGTGGGCACTGTCTCAGGGCGCATCTCTGCAAGACATTTGCAGAGCTGCGGGTTGGGCTATGCCCAACACCTTCGCAAGGTTTTTACAACCTCCGCGTAGAACCGGTGTCAGCCCGCGTCCTGCATGGCAACATGTAGGACCGGCGACTGGTAGGAGGTATGCCTACCTTTTATACCCTGATATCCGGGGCGGAGTCCGGCATGCAAATTAAATTTGCCAATTTCATTGGCCGAAGTTGGGTTCTCAAGGGTGAACCCCATCTGTCGGTTCGACACAACGTCTCGTTCCCTCCATCAGGGAGCTGAGGTTACATCCGTAACCAAGACGTTATCAAGACTCTCAGTGAGAGTTCAAAACAGTAAAACCAGACCCCTGGAGCCAGGTTTTGCTATGGTCTTTTAATGATGGTATCAAGAAACCAGGACAAAAGGGAGTGGAGGACTTTTTTATAGCGCTTCTTTCAATGATTCCGACCATTTGGCTCATGCCAAATATACTCCATAATCCAACAATAGGTGAGTAGTAGCGTGGGTATGAGTCAGTATCATGAAGTGAGACCAGATGCTGATGCTGACATTAATACAAAACATATATATTTTTTCTGCAATAATACATTAGGAGTGTAGTGAAATGCACATTTTCCTTAAGGTGTGCCTTTAGCCCCATTTGTACCCTACACGTGAAAGGTGTATGTGAAGTGTTTTTACACTTCTTTATTTTATTTTGACCAGTTTGTCCCATGCAATACATATGTTACTGCACATGCATGCTTTTGTGGCCCAAACTTTACTGCTAGTACTCATCTGCAAAGAATAGTGTCCCTGTTAATTATTTCTGAAAACAATTAACCGCTGGACCGCTGCTTTTTTCCATCTACACGACATCCTTGGGACCCATCATACAGGCACATGTTATGCTGACGACACCCAGATCTACATCTCGTTTCACCCAGACGATACCACTGCAGCAGCTCGCATTACAGCCTGCCTCGAGGACATCTCAGCTTGGATGAAAGGGCATCACCTCCAGCTGAACCCTGCCAAGACAGAACTACTCGTGTTTCCGGCACACCCTACGGTCCAACATCTTCAACATCCATCTTGGCAATACCACAATCACTCCTTCCAAAACAGCCAGGAACCTCAAAGTCATATTTGATGAACAGCTGTCCTTCAATGATCACATTGCAAGGACAACGCGGTCATGCTGATATGCCATATTCAACATTAGAAAGGTCAGACCCTATCTCACTGAGCATGCGGCACAACTCCTTCTCCAGGCCCTGGTAATCTCAAGGTTGGACTACTGCATTGCTCTCCTTGCTGGTCTTCCTGCAAAGGCTATCAAACCGCTCCAGCTGGTTCAGAACGCAGCAGCACGCCTCGTCTTCCAACAGCCCAAAAGGGCTCATGTGACTCCCCTTTTCATCTCTCTCCACTGACTCCCGGTTGAAGCCCGTATCAGATTTAAGTCACTAATGCTTGCCTACAGTACTATCACTGGTTTTGGCACTTTCACACCTCTGCTCATCAAATCCCTGCGTTCAGCAAACCAGCGGCGTCTTGTATTGCCTTCCCATAAGGGCAGTAAATCGCTGTCCCGCTCATTCTCATTCACAACTCCCTCCTCATGGAACATTCTTCCTAACTCTGTCCGGTCAACCACATCTCTCACAACATAAAAAAAACTACTTAAAACCCATCTCTTCTGTGAATACTTGACAGACAAAAAAAAAACACTAACCCTTTCTCTCAACAGGTAGTGGTCTAGCTTTTGTTGAAACCAGTAACTTTGTATTGGCACCTAATGTATTATGGCTCCTGTATGGCATATCGCCTATTGCTCCCTAAATTCTTTGTAAGTCGCTTTGGTTAAAAGCGTCTGCTAAATGACTAAATGTAAATGTATTAGACATGTAAAATTGCTCAAATTAAAGTGTCGGAAACAAAAGATGCATTCTATCTAAAAGCAAATGCTCCAACCATTAAAAGTTCGCAATGACAGTCTGGCGCTTCAGATTCACAGTCCGTAAATATATTTTCATTGTAAAAGACTTTGCTACGGACTAACGCGGGTTGAGTTTGATGTGTGTTTGTGATCTGCAAATGCAGACACACCCGCAACGTGAAAAAAGACAACATAAGTCCTAATAATCAGTAATAATGTTCCAACAAATGTCGTGTTTATAATGGGGTTTATTGTCTTTGTTGAGTCGCGACAAGATGTGGAGTAACACTGGTTGATCAAGAAGGGACAAAGCGCTCGCGTTATTTATTATGTTATCATTTTCCTGCTGTAATGCGAGCTTGTTTCTATCTCACACAAACTCTGTATGATGTATATGGTTGTTTGTTTATAGTCTTTATAAGATCTTAAATAAAAGTTAAAACAGTTAGCTATAGTTTTAACTATTCAACATAATATTTTTTAATACAACCTTATCAATCCTTTACATCCTGCTTAAATCGCGCTGGCAAAGTTGATGTATTGGCTTGATCATCTACATTTTCCAGATCAGATTCGGGCTCGAATTGATATAAGGTTGTACCGATGACATTTTATCAACTGTCAGTACAATTTCTTTGGAACCTGATGTTCCGAATATGGTAAGAGGCGTTACATTTCCGTGATACACTTGCAGTATGCGACCAATCACTACACACTTGTTAACTGGCCAATCATAGCACACCTTGCTTTTCAGAGCGATGAGCTTTGTGAAAAATCATGACGTTTCAGAGACGCGGGCAAAGAGGAGATACAAACATGCACGGTATGTGGAAAATACAGCGTTTTTTAACCTTAAATCGTGTATACACATTGCATTACATCTAAAACAAACGATAATATTCGTTTTAGCCGTGTCATTTGACCCCTTAAATACAATGACTATACAATAACATTTTAATATATGTTAATAGAACACCATCAATTGAACACACTTACCCATCAATTGAACACCACCTTACCATTCAGCTCGGATCCTCAACTATAACACACATAACTGTCTATGTCTTGTGTCTAATCTTGTTGTTCATTATCTCCCTTGCTTACTTCAGCTTTAATCCTCCTAGTAGCATGGCCTTGTAAACTAACCGTACTGTTTCAACAGTTCGCCTATGCAGATAATAAAAGTGGCAGTAGTGGCAAGGTATGCTTATTTGGCGAGCTGTCCGGGGAGAGGGCCCGGAGCACTTTCCTCCTGGCGAAATCCTGTCGGAACCGGCCCAAACCCAGGCGCAACCCCCATTCAGCCCCAGATCAATAGCTGAATTTTTGCGTGCGAAATGGGGCGGATATTTTAGTAGCGAACCGGAGACACTGTTTCGTAACTATTTTTTCTTAGTCCCTTATTGGACAATTCTCCCGGAAAAGCACGCGGCAGCAAGGAGTGCAGGAGAAAGAGCATGCGCAGACGTCACATTCACTTGTAAGCAGGAGAGAGAGAGCATACGTTCGCGAAGTTCGGGTGTTTGTTTGTTCACTACATTGGATGATGAATGTTATATAAACAATGGATATATCGCTGGATTTGGAGATGATATATGGACCCATCTCATCGCTAAAAGATGCCGGACATGAACCGCATGCGGTGAGTGAAACTGATGTCTGTGTTTTGTTGACAATGGGTGCGCACGTGCTTTGGTTCAGCCTAGACTCCCCCCCCGCACGCACCGTATGTTTGCGAAAACAATCGTAAAGCTGTGTATATCTTTTATAAATGTAATCAAACTAATTACTCTTTGAAGATACGAAGAGTGCAATACTACTCTATAGATACTCAAGATTAATATGAGAGTGGCAGAAACCCTCTGTGTTAGGGCTGCTTTAATAAAAAATAATTTATCGTTTTGACAAAATGTTTATATGCTCTCTTACTTGTAAGTCACTTTGGATAAAAGCGTCTGCCAAATTAATAAATGTAAATGTAATATTAATATAAATTGATCAGAATAATAGCCTAGTTATATTATGAGCCTCTAGCCAGACTAATAAACATAAACAGACCTGAAGTTAACTTTGGGGCAGACGCGTGCGTTTGATGAAACTGTTTGATAGACATTGTGGCTGTAGTCTCTTAAAGTAAAACAATAATAAATAAAAACTAATTAAAGAGTACATTAAAATAAATTACTGAATAGCCCCAAAATATATTAAAAAAACATTAAACACTTTCAGCACACACTTATCCTCATTTCAGGTCAAACTGTATTTAATGTAGTTGTATTTTCGGTGATGCTAAGACCTGTCCATGTGTAAATTAGTTCAAATACAAATATTTTTCACCAATATAGCATTAAGCTATGTGTTATCCCTTATTGTTATCCCTTGCCTTTTTAAAACATATTTATTTTGCTTTCTAATTATTTATATAAATATTATTATTATATGTTGCACTCCTAAATCTTAAAGGAATGGTTCACCCAAAGATTGTCCCAATTGACTTTCCATATTAAAACGACTATGGTCAAGTCAATGGGGATCATTTTTGGGTGAACCATTTCTTCAAATGCACTGTAAAAGTCTGCCAAATGTGTAAATATAAAAATTTGACTGAAAGTAGTTAGTCAGAGAAAACTGAATTTTTTGATTCTGACAAAAATGTTGTGAATTTATGAAACAAGATACAACAAAACGTCAGTAAAAATATTAAATAACACATTTATTCAGTTAAACATAAACTGTTAGTGTTAAAATAATACATTATAATATTATATAAAAAGCTTTACAATCTTTTTCCGTAGTACCAAAAAATTTTCCTTTGTTGACAGCATTTCTCCAGTGTTTAAACATCACAACGTTCACGCTAACATTATTATTACACAGCACTAAGTAAAAATACCAAAAAAAGCTAACAAAATAATACTGATAATGGAAAATGCACTCAATATCAGGCTAAGATTTCACTTAAACACTATTAATTTTGCCAGTACTTCTTTTTACATATTTACTGTTATAAAGATGTATCTTTCACAGTTAATGTAAATATCAGTGACAACGTGGTGACTACAGTCTCTAAATCAGCGAATTTCTGCATTAACCTAATTTTACGTTATACCCTGAACCCACAAGTCAGAAAAATCTAAAACACTATTATTTCCCTTCTCTAGTATTATCAGTGTTCTCTAGTATCTTCCAATTCATTATTAAAAAATGTATACTATATAACTATATAAAAGTGGCATATTGACATTAATATGTTAATAGCTGTGTATCTGAGGAAAGTTGTCTTGTCAGTAATGCAAACACATAAACTGATACAGTCACAACATCAACTACCGCTCATTTATGCAACTTTTGTAGTATCTGAATGGTGGACCTTAATTTTTTCATATTAAAATTGGGCAAAAAATAAACACAATAACATTTGGCGAGGTTGAACTTGCATTCGATATAAATAAATGACCTTCAAAGATAGCAAGATAAACCCTGTTGCTCTCAGAATCAATTTGAACACAAACATTTGTGTATAAAAAACAAATGTGTTCAGTAATACAACAAAAATTACCTAAACCTTTGTTTCAGTAAGACTAAAAAAGCCTGAAAGATCACATCAATTTACAAATAAAATACTACCGTATCTAGAACAAGACCAATATATTGGGCTTGCAGTCCAGCTGTGCTAGTTTGTTCTCAATTGTGCAACAACTTTAATAGAAATATGTACCAACAAGTTTTAGGTTCCAGTTTTCTGCAGTTCTCCTGGAAGAATAGTGATTAGGGTTTGATTGCAGTGTAGTGTAGACTTGTACATCTCTGATAAGCTTTCTCTTAGCAGCGGCGAGGTGAGTGGGGATACTTGGCCTTCAGACTCTCCTTAAAGCTTCGGAAGAGGAGGCGGTTTTTACGGTTCTCCTCATCTTTTCTGCTGTGGAACTCTCCATGGACCTTAAACCCTTTGTGCACTACAAAAGCATTGCTCACCACGGAGAATCTGTAACCGGCTATGTGAAGTTCACAAGCCTTTAGTGGGAAAAAATCAGGAATGAGTAAATAACGGGTATGAGAGTATAAATAAATGAACAATTCATATTTTGGACCCACGTAAAGTTGTTACCCATAATAAAAGAAAATGCAACAAGTACAAATGGTGTACAATGCAAAGAAACCTGGGACAGTATGTATACAGCTGCTCAGAGTAAATGTTTAGTTTCAGGTTTTTCCAAATTCTAAGAATGACATGTTTAATAAGTACTCTGATGACAGGGAGTTGCTAAAAATATTATATAAAATAATAGCCATCTGTTTTAAACATAAAATTGAAGGCTACTTTATGCATTTCTTTTTTAAATGGGTTAAAGTCAAATTACGACTTCCTGTAAGGTCGTACAGCTCAACTCAAAAGTCATGATTGAAAGCTTACACTTGTGGATTGGTGTACTATTCTTCTAAAGGGATACTCCACCCAAAAATAAACATTCTGTCATCATTTGAACATATAGAAAGAAATATGGAAAAAGGTTAGCAAGTGACATTTCTGGGACATCATGTACCATAGTAGGAAAAAATATTGTTTCATATTTTTTCTTGTTCTGTTGAACCATAGACTCTATAAAACATGGACGTAGTGTCCGTGAAATCACCCGTAGGTTTCTGAGGAGCTGTTTTGAAGCTTAAAGTGGGAGGAGCCGGCCGTCACCATCCTAGCAGCGTGTCACTGCCAGATAATCGAAAATGGACAAAGAGGGTGACGTGGTTGGAGCGGAGGTGCCTGGTTGCTGAAACCACTTGTCACTCAAGTAGCCACGCACCTAATTTGCAAAATTTTAAGGCATAATATAAGTTAAACGGATGAGTTATAAATAAATTCACCATAAATTCACCCTCATTACAACACAGTTGTAATGAAGGGTGAAATTGGCTATACAGACCAAAATATTTTTGTACCAGGCTGTAAACATGTTTTTTCTGCTGTAAAGTTGCCCATTTTAACATGGGGCTCAATGAGATTCTGCTCTGTTTTGGAGCCAGTATCTAACAGCCAGTCAATGAATTGCAGTTTAAGTCACTTCCTTTTTGGCTTCACGAGAGAGATCACGAGAGATCCAGAAATGTCAGTTGCTAACTTTTTTCCAAATATCCATCTTTGTGTTCAACAGAACAAAGAAATTCAACAGATTTGGAACAACTCGGGGGGAGTAATTCATTACAGAATTGTCATTTTTGGGTGAAATATCCCTTTAAGAAAATTTCTGAAATGTTTTATACAATAGCTATATTCGAATTTGAAAGCATGTCAATGACTTCAAATCTCACAGGAGGTTCATGCATGTCAATATATCATATTTCTACTTGTCACAGTACATGCCGAAACCAATGATTTAGCGCTAATATGCTTAAAGTTCAAAATATTGTTCTCTCTACAGAAGAAATTCATTAATCCACTTGTTTGGGGTTACTTAAATTATGGCTTTTATAATAGATATACGTGCTCCTGCCTGCAACATAGTCCAGTACAGCCAATAATGATGACATTATATGATTATATATAAAAATCTTTGTTAGTGTTCAGCAGAAGAAAGCAACTCCTGTACATCTGAGATGGCATATGGGTCATTGAATTATGAGATAATTTTCATTTTTTTGGGTGAACTATTCTTTAGGCAACAGTCTTACAACATTTCCGAGTAGGCCATGCATGCTTCCTGCTAAAGTATCCCCACACACTCACCTGACTGATGCGGTTAAAGCCATATTGCCTGAAGTTCTCATTATAGAGAGGGACAGATCGAGCTCCAACGTAGAAAGGCTCCCATGGGTCCACCCAGTTTATGGTATATGCCATCTCCAGAGGCCCAGAGCTTTTGCTGGGCAGATTGACCCACTGGGAGTAGTTTGTGGGAGCCTGACAACGAGGGCAAAGTTCATCGTAGAATGGGCGCACCTCTCCAACCTGATAGAGCTGCAACAGCTCAGCTTTTGACGCAGGCATCTTGCGAGTATGTCTGATTTCGAAAGCAGGAAGCACGAGGACTTCGTCGGCAGCCGGTTCTTTTCTCATCAGCAAAGTCACAAACTGGTGGTGTAAATTAGCGCTCGGGATCATGTCAATGTCAATCACCAAGATGTAGGCAGCATCTGTGCCACTACGTGCCACGTTGCGGAGAAGATTGTTGGGGTAAGAGACATTGGCGCCGATGGCATAGTCTTATACTTGTCTCGATGGGATTCAAGCTTTGCGAAGACACCGGGACACCCTTTCTCCTCAAGCCCAGCAAAATGCTCTCTGTCCTGTTCTGGAAAGCTGGCGATCTCCCCGGAGTGGCAGACCAGATGGAAGTCCACCAGAGCTTGAATCTGAGGGCAAAAAGATGCTGAGGGCGTAAATGAACGCTGTGGCAAACTTGACATCTTGGTTATTAGCAAATATAGCCACTGACAGATGATTCTGCCAGCGCTCCAACAATGAGTTCAAGTGATGAAGGTTATTAATAGTTGTATGAGTGGCCAAAGCCAAGTGGTGTGATCTGGGATCTGCTCCTGGCTTCTGATTAGTCAAAAAGTCACTTTTGATTAGGTTCTTATACACACGATATTGCCCGCTTCCGTCAAAGATACCACCTGTGGACAATGAGTATCTGAAATGTTCTCGTCTTGGGTTCTTCTCTCCTTGCTGTGAGGCCTTTTTGGAGCCGAAGAGCTCAGAATACTTGTAGCGCTGCTGTTTGCCATGGAATTTAGAGAGGAAAGACAGATATAAAAGCTGCAACAGTGCAACAACAAGAAGAGCACTTAGCACCACCTTAAACACTGAACATTTTTTTGAGAAATGCATTACAATACTTGGTACCTAGTCAATGTAGGCTATAAATAAATAGGTCCTGAAATATAGTGTTATGCTGAAAGCACCAATCATCTAGGATTAGCAAGGGTGGCGATATGTAACGTTAGCTATGTAGTCCTCGTGCATTTATCGGACAGGACTTGCATTGCAGCAAGCTGTGGTCGAGGACAATTTTATAAAAAAACATTCGAGCAGAAACAGGTTTACATGTTTAGCTGTATACAACAAGATTATCGTGAACACGAAAGGAAGAGAAAAGCGGTCTTGAAGATCACTGCGCATGGCGGCGCATGTTTATACGTTGTGTGTTTATATGTCCTCGTTACCGTAAACACTCTATAATTTGGTCTAATAAAACCTAGTAGTTTTGTAGCATACGTGCGCGAAATGTTTCTGATATATATATATATATATATATATATACACATGTTTTATATTATTAACTGGCAGAAAAAGAAGCAAATATTCATTCACAAATAAATCATTCATAAAAAATAGAAATGCACAGTTTACTTAAGTAAAAAAACACTCAATTCATGAGCAGCATTGTGTATGACGAGGTGGCCGAGTGGTTAAGGCGATGGACTGCTAATCCATTGTGCTCTGCACGCGTGGGTTCGAATCCCATCCTCGTCGAGATTTGCTTTTCGCTCCCTCTAATAATAATATTAACCCCTTTGTGGTCAATTTTGCTGTGTGCTTTGGGTCGTTGTCATGTTGGAAGATAAACCTTCTTCCCATAGACATCTTTCTGGCAGTAGATTTTCCTCAAGAATTTGACGGTATTTTGCACCATCCATGTGACTGTACATGGCCTTTTTTGAGGAGTGGCTTTTTTCTTGCAACCCTCACAAATTTGTGATATTGTTGTCACATGCACATAATGAACACTCTTTGTCATAAATTCCTGCAACTGCTTCAGTGTTGATGTGGGCCTCCTGGTGGCCTCTATGAACAGTTTCCTCCTGGCTCTTTCATCCAGTTAGGATGTCCTGATTCAGGGAGGGTCTGTGTTGTACCAAACACCTTCCACTTCTTGATAACAGACTTCACTGTGCTTTTAGGCATTGATAAAGCCTTGGAAATATGTTTGGTATCTATCTCCTGACTTGTATCTGTTCACAACTTTATCCCGGAGATCTTTAGACAGTGCCTTGCCACCCATAGTTGATTGTTTGCTTAAGTATTTTTTTTTTTTTTTACATGTTGGTGTTATATCTTTTGCTTGATATTATAAGTTTCACTGAGTAAATACAACTGGATAAAACAAAAACTGTGTCCATCTTCATTTCAAGCTGCAAAGCAACAAAATGTGATCATTTTGAAGGGGGCGATTCTTTCTATATACACTAAATAATTACATTAGTCAGTTACATAAAAAAGGAAGATTAGGTCTAATTAAAATCTAAAAAGTAAAACCGATCAGTCCCGACTAATTCCTAGTCAGTGAAACTAGTTGCACCAGTCTTAACTTAGCGGTAGTCTCAAGTGTGTGGGCCTCTGCCCATTCCAGACCATTTGCATTTATAGTCTTAATAAACTTCCTATGCATTAAACAATGTTGCAAATTTGAATACTATCTGTTAAAGATGCCAAAATTGTATACTAATGGTAAATAGTGACACTTGTGAAAATATGTTTGTTCGCAAAATAAACACGGCAAAGGGATCTTGCTCAAAGTATTTTTAATTCATTAAACAAAACAACGACAAAACATAAAAAGGCTTCATTCACAGGCATACAACCGTGACGTAAATGACAACAGTCCTGGCATAAGTCAGTCAGTGGTCTTCGTGGTTATAATAGTCAAGAACTGCACAAACAGCAGAATGCTATTTCTTTTTAACATTAGAAAGTGAAAGTCAACCTTCAAAAAAAAGAATCATAAAATGACAAAATAAAGTTGGGGGACTTTAAAAGTTTATGCATTAGACATGGCACATTAACATGTTGTTAACTGTTTTAGAAGCAATAAACAGACCGAAAGGCAAATAACTGACACAAAAAAAGTGTCTTGATTGAAAACAGCAACTTTGCACTTAATCAAACCACATAAATGATATGACTACTTTCCTAACAAACTGGTATTTATGTTCAACCCTGTAATGTTTGTGAATTTTGCATGTTATGCTCCATTATTTTAAGTATACAAAATGTGCATAAAAAAAATCAGGTTTTTACTGAAACCAAGACTTTCACTCTCGTTCCATGTTTAATGACATCTAAGACAAAGTTGTAACATGCCCTCTTTAATTTTTCAAGGTGCTGACAAGCACAATTCATAACCAGCTACTTAAGACAACATCCACTATGAGACAAGGACTCCAGCGCCACCTTTAGACCCTCCTCCTTCACTTTCTTTGGCTTGACTGGCATCAGCTTTGCCCTGTTTGTCGTCCTCGCCAACTAATCGGATATTGTAACGTTCACGATATTCTGTCAGCTCCCGCCCTTTCGTCTGCATCTGTGTGTTAAGAGACTCCACAATCTTCAAAATCTAACAGAAAAAGACAAATAATTATGTCACACATATTGGCCATAAACAAGTATTTGGATACATAAACAAAAACATTTTTTTTTTAAGTTAGCAACAGAATCGTACCTGTTCTTTATTGTTTTCTAACGCAGGCAGAACTTCTTTGACAGTCCTCTCCACAAGGACACCTCCAACTAAACGGAAGCACTTCCGTGAAGGATCTACTTCCTTAAGTGTGTCAATTACAAGACTGGGGAGAAAAAAAGTTAGCAATTTAGAATTAGACCAAAAATCTAATGTTTGTGTTATCTCTGTTAATTTTCTTTTTGTATTGTGACCTTATTTCAATAACAATAAATGACATTATTTAATAATTATTTTATTATTATATTTATGCTTAAATTACATTAAGTACATTACATTAAGGGATATTTCACAGGCAAAACTAAATTTCCCCATGTTTTACTCATCCTCAAGGCATCCTCACTGAATATGACTTTCTTCTTGAAGTGAAATACGTGGTATTATAACTACGACTGCATTATTCTTCAAGAAGAAAGTCATATTCAGTCATGATGCCACGAGGGTGAGTAAAACATGGGGGAATTTTGTTTTGCCTGTGAAATATCCCTTCAATTTATAAGTTCTGGTTGCTCTTATTACTTTTAAAAAGAATAGAAATGACTACAATTTCCAAAACTAACTTAAACCCTATAGCTATTTTAATTAAAACACCTTAAATTTAAGAAATATAGCATACAATCTCAAAGAGAACAACTAGTTTCATGTTGCGCTAATACTGTCTTAATGATCCTAAAAAGACATCACTGTTTAAATTATATATTACAATTATGACACATACCCACACACATATTTAGTTTCACTTGAAAAGTGCTGACTCTAGAGAAAACACAAACCTGTGTTCATTGATCTCCATATCAAACTCTGCAGCCTTGGAGGCCATACTGCGCTGCTCCTGACGCATCCTCTGGAAAGTAGCCACCACCTAATACCCAAACAACCATGCACGATTGCAGGTTTATTGTAGAAAAAGAAAGCAAAATGATCAATAAATTGTTTAATTTGCTAAATATTCACAGGACTGTGATCCATTTTGTATTACATTTACATTTATGCATTTGGCAGACGTTTTTATCTAAAGCGATTTACATTGCATTGTACTATTCATTTATTTATGACTATGTGCAATCCCCTGGGGATTATAAAAATCTAAAAACAACTAAAGGCATCATCGATTGATTAATAAGGATTATTTTAGGAAAAACCAACTACTTAATAAGCATTTAGATAATCCTAGATATCACTATTATCATTGTCATCTTGAGCCTCATTTAGTCATTTCTGCTCTCCCATATATGTTGCATGGCAGGAATAGTGTCAAATGTGCACAAGAGACACATTCCTTACAGAAAGGGGATGTGCTTGATCCTTTTGAGTGTAGGCTTATTTGCCTACACTGGCACTCCACGATTTATTGAGGTTTATACATTTACAGGCTCATGGGCCGATGCACTTTAATTCTCGTATACAACACAACATCAGAGATTTATATTACAGCACAGCAATTCTAACGTTACCGTTTAAGCTCACGCTATAATAGACACCCCACGGCCCGAGTATAATCAACACATACGTGTAGAGCTTCGTTGTATGTAATGGAAACATTAAGATTGGATCACTCGTTGGCAACCTAGATGTTAGTGTATTACTTTAATAAGCCCAATGTCCCGTTACCTGCTCAGCGGAGGGACTGGACTGCTTTCCGCCACCGCTTTTAGCGCTCGTGTTGTTGCTGATGTTCGACGCCATGATGAACTGCACACAGCACCTTTCTCGTCAGGACCTCAAAATGTCACATTTGCGGCGGGCTGCGAACACGCCTGTCTAAAACAATCTGCTCAATACGATTAGCTAGTAAAGGATTTGTGGCCGATTTATTTAAAAGAACACGACAATGCATTATGTGTAAAATATAAACCATTGATGTATAGAATTGTCGAGCCATGACGGCCCCATGCTATGTAACGCATAAACTATTAACACAAAATTGGGAATTGATGCATTTCATTTACAGAGCCTGTTAGAAGGATCAAATCAGTCAAAGTAAAAATAGAGTTATCATTACATTTTTTAGAGAGATTGGAATAGACGGGAGAATTTAAACCTTTTAGATTTCCTAATGTCGGTGTTTTACACTCCAGTCTAGTAGGTGGCGTTAATGAACCAAAGGCTGGTTTGCCAACCGCCATAAAACCCCAGAAGAAGAAGAAACTCATCGCACCAATCAGAGACAACGTCCGGGTGGTCAAGCATCAAGCATTTCATTTTTCTATTTGTGTGGGTTGCTCAATTATTAAATGAAACGGATACAGTATTTATTACGAAAACAATTTAGTTAATATTTATTTAAAACGCTGAAAACACGGTGCGAGGTAAGTTTTCGCAATATGGCAGCAGGTTAGTTATTAGCCATATAGAACGTGGGCTCAAAGTACAATCCGTGATCAAACTTTGTAAAGTTGGTTTTACGGTTGGCCAATGCTACTCTGCACTGCACTGAGGGGTAAATTACCAGGAGGTCTCTTAACCTTAAAGTTTTGGGCAGTACAAAGACGAATCAGGTAACGTTTCTTAGTTTCATATTATTTGTCCCACATTAGATCTAATAATTCTCACTGTTTTAATTTTTTTAAGGTTCTGATAAAGTTTTTTAATTACATTATGAGTAAATATAAGAGGAAATTATAAAAAAGTGACCATCACAGTTCTCCTAACTAGCCAAAGCAATAGGAAGTGTACTGACAAGTCTGATATATATGAGCAAATAGCACTATATATCACTGTTAGGTCACTGCAGTGTTGGTTTTGTAATAGCTTGTATTTGCCACATGCTGTTTATGGTTTCAACATACAGTACCCCTTATTTCATATTTATATGCTCTACAATCCATAGAATTGATTCAATTGGGAACAGAAAAAAAATATATATAAACAATATGTGAAAATGTGAGGTTACTACATGTATATCAATATACTAACAATGTCACTCATCTAATTAATTTTTTATTAGAAAAATATTTATAAATAAATATATATATATTTTTATTTCTCCTCACTAAATAATATGCTGTACTGTAATACCCTTTTTATTTTGTCAGGATGTTGTCATCCCTTCCTGTAGCAGCAGTTTGTCAAATGACTTCCACCCCTGACAAAGAAGCTAATTTTACAGCATGTAAGCGATTGGTTGAACAGGCTAAAGAGGGTGGAGCGAGTATGGTCTTTCTACCTGAAGGCTTTGATTATATTGGCTCAAGCCGAGAGGAAACGCTACACCATTCAGAGAGCCTAGATGGTGACATCATAACTCGCTACACTCATCTAGCGAGGTACGTTTGCTGTAAAAGAAACAGATTTGTTGAAAAATGAATTCTGTAATAATTTACCATAATTGTATTCAATACATACAGCTGGACATTTATAAATGTTTTGGCATTGGCACAACATAATGATGAGTTTTAATTGTTGAGTAAACTGTTTCTTTAAATATGATGTAAAAATGTAAGAAATTAATTAAAATGATAAAAAAATTCAGAGGTAATATGAGAGTTTTGTGTGTCCTAGAAAGCTCAACGTGTGGTTGTCTCTGGGTGGATTCCATGAAAGACAACATGACTGGAAAAATGACCAACGAATTTATAACAGCCACATTATCATAAACGGACAAGGTACTTTTGTCTTTGGTTAATGCTGTTAATGTCCAAACATTCAGTTGCTATGTGGTTTCTAGGGTGTTTGCCTACTGGCCCAAATCTGTTCTAGGTTTTTTATTAAAAACTGAAAACTTTTTAAGCGTTTTGGCTGTTTGTTTACACGACAGCTGTGTTTTGGGAGACTAACGGCCTTTGAAAACTGGTCTAAAAGTGCAAGTTTTTCAAAACGACATGTTATCGCTTTGTTTTAAACTACAAACGTGTGAAAATGTTGACGTTATGGGATTGTGTTTTACGTGTTCAGTCTACAGGCATGCAAAAATATGTCCAAAACAACAGTGGCGACATAAAGGGGTGTGTGTTTGTGTTGCCCAACATATTAATGATTATCCAGCAAAGTATAGCTTAACTGCACCTCTATGGCCAGCAGAGAAACATTATTTACATATACCAAACTGTAAACACTCAAACACAACAAAGGGCGCTTTTGGCTTAAAACTAAAACTGCGTATGTGTATGTGCAACGAGTTTCTTTACAAAGAAGAGTCATCATCGCCCACTGGCCTGGCATGCATAATACAGCCTTTCCATTAGTGTTGACAATAGTGTTGTGTGTATGTGAAACTTTTTAAAAACGCAAAGCAAAAACTTTTCTGCTTTTAACTACATTGTGGTGAAAACTTACCCTTAGTCATATTGTCTTATTTATTGTCCACCAAAAACATCTTATCAATTAGTCTTAGATCTGATCTCTCTCTTCAACAAACCACATTAAACCTTTAAAAACGAAACCTTGCTGTTTTCCTGACCCTAGGTGAGATTGAATCTGTGTACCGGAAGGGACACTTGTTTGATGTGGAGTTAACAAGTAAAAGGCGTGTCCCTTAAAGAGAGCGCTTTTACTATACCTGGACCCCGGATACTCCCTCCAGTCCAGACGCCAATTGGAAAGGTGCATCAGCTCATATCAGAACAGCCAAGCAGTAATGTAGTTTTTAGTTTTAATATTTAGTTGAAATATTAATATTCTGCTACTACTATAATATTTGCATTACTGTAGGTTGGCCTTGGTGTCTGCTATGATCTCCGTTTTCCTGAGCTGTCGTCAGCCCTTCAGAGACACGGTGCTGAGATCCTTACATACCCTTCAGCTTTTACTGTGGCAACAGGAACTGCCCACTGGGAGGTACAGTGGAATCATGAGGTCATCACTAATTAATGCAATCTGACATCACAGTAGGTTTTCACTGTCAAGGGAATGGTTGCCTAAATTCCGTCTACATTTTCATGGGTTGAAAACCCAGCAATAACACGTGGATTTATCAGTATATTTATCACACTACCGAAAATGAATGTACAGTCTGTGGTTCACACCAAAGCAAAATAAATCGGCGTCAAATGGTCCATTCACACCAAGAGTGTAAAAAAACTCATTGTCGTTAGAGCAAGTTAGTTCATTCAACCATCTTGGCAGTGCCACAGCTATTTTCCAGTTGCACTTAAGGTCTAATCTACTTGAATGGGGAAATACTACAATATCATCTCTATGCTGAAAGAAAGTTAATATACAGAATATGCAAGAATGTGTGGAGAACTGTACCTATCAACAGAAAATGATTTAGTAAACCTGTAAATCTGTCTCTAAACTGTAAACCACTTAGGGTATTAATGTCAGAATATTTATAAACCAGAGACATTTAAAGGCGTCACAAAACTGTGTGATTGAGTATCTGGAATTTTTTGTTATTATTTTGCAGGTGCTTCTTAGAGCCAGAGCGATCGAAACACAATGTTTTGTTATTGCCGCAGCACAGGTTGGAGCTCATCATGACAAGAGGACGTCTTATGGACATGCTCTAGCCATTGATCCATGGGGTGTGGTGCTCGGGGACTGTGGGGGTTCCGAAGTAGGCGTAGCTATGGTTCAGATTGACCTGCAGGGTTTACATGATATCAGGAGAGACATGCCGGTGCTACAGCATCGAAGAGAGAAGGAGTATTACTCCAGCTTGGATTAAATATCCATGTATTATATAATATATATTTTGTATTTATTGTACATTATGATTATGATTCTGCAACATGTATAAGTCAATTCAAAATGCAATTTGGATTAAGTTAGTTGCAATTGTTTGACTCTTTTCGCCTGTGTGCATATGGAAATGTTTGAATTTTCTTTAATCTCAAGAAAAGAAAGAAAACTTCTGTTGCCTCTGACCAATTTTTTATTCGAATTTGGAACACTTAAATACAATTAATTAAATTAATAAATTGCCTACATTAGGTACTCAACCTAACACTAAATGCCAGGTTATAGTAGGCTATTACATAAAGCAATATAACATATTTTATTTAATACTAATTGTTAGTATCATTTGATTATTGTAAAACTTTGTAATGAATCTGGTGGGTTACACGAAAAATTGCATTTATTCAGCTGAGATGAAGAGCTGAATTTTAAAGCTTCTCTTCTGTAAAGCCGGAGGGGGAGACACCGGAAGTGAACGTCATTTACACAGGAATGGGCCAAAATAAGCTGCACCAGTGCAGCATGAAAAACAATTCTTTAGAAAATATATTTTTGTGCTATATCTGTATTGAAGGGATGATTTGTTTCTTCAGAGCTCTTATCAAGGCATCGCTGAGGTAAGACTCGCATAGCGCGTGCTCTACACTTGCGCAGGTTCACATGATCACTTCTTAAATGCTTCATTTAAAAACCACGGTCAGTTAGTTTTGAGCGATACATCCTCCAAGTGCAATATTTGTTGCTCTGAAAAAACATTATTTTGTATTGCCACGGTTTGTGTACATGTTTCAACGGTGTCCATTCAGATACACGGCATTAGTAAATGCTGTGACACGTTACAGGTTATCTGAGCGTTTTACTGGGTTGACTTTTGCATTTAACACAAAGCAAGAGATCATGCCTATTAAATAGAGCTTGTGTTTACAGATTCCCTGTCAGTGGCATATTGCATGTTTTTATTTATTTGTATGCCTGTCAAGTTGTTACTACTGTCAGGTCTGGCTGCATTTGCTTAATTCAAAGCTGTACACACGTGGACATGAACTGGTAAATATTGTCATATTTACATTAGATATGAAGTGATGACCATCACAAAAAAAACCACTAATATTATGTTTATTAATTTTAAATAATATCATCTAGTTTCATTGTTATTATTACTATGAACAATTGAGGTCCATGATATACATTTCTCCATGAAATCAGTATTGGAGTTTTATGTTTAACTTTGCATCCTCCAGGTGTATGGTTTAAGACCCTCGATCAATATGTGATTGTACTCAAGGTGACCGCCTTTATATTTATCTGATATTCACATTTAAAATGTATCCTATTTGTAAATTAACCAAACATGTTGATTTGTTATTTTAAAGAAAGGCACATTACCTGTCAAATTATTTTATGAGTTCAATGCACATTCTATGGTTTTGCCAGCGACATCATTTTTTTGTGATATTGTAGCACGCTTTACCGGTGGCATGCAAATTTTGTGAAAAGAACACAAAAATGCTGTTTCTTTATTTTTGAGTCGTCATCATTGTCATAAAATGCATCAAGGATTGCTTAAATTAACAGATATACCGATCTCTGTGTAAAAATAAAATTATGATGCTGGCATATTTCTCATTTCATTTTTTAGCCGTTTTTAATATGTCTCCAAATTTCAGTTGAAAATTGTCATTTTTACCTCCCTTTACAAATGAATGGATTACTTAATTACTATTCATCGGTGGCATTTCATAATTTTTTTAACATCACTCCAGATGTTGGTCTTGCTTCTGTAAAAACAGAAAATCAATGATGTTGGTGAATGTGGCCAGTTCATTGTTGGTCCCCTATTTTTTTTAAAGGGAACTGACTTTCACAGCTGTAAAAATGATCATGTTGCACTTTTGTGTAAATACTTCCTTTTGTACCGAAAAGAACAATTTAGCCGCAGACAGATCCATCAGCATCTAAATTTTAAATTCCTGTAAACATTTAGTGTAAAAAATGTTTAACTTATTGATGAATCCTTACACATTACCAAGTGAAATATATTTACTTTTAGACCAAAATGTCTTAATCAGCCCTGCCACATTCTCCACTTTCCATCTCTGATAAATAGGTATTTCCTCGGACTTTATCCATTTACTCATAATTATTCTTTACACATGTTTTCTATCTTTAGTTTTCTATCTTTAGTTTAGTATTTTTTTATAATTACTACACAGGCACATGACAAGGTTGAAATATTGTCATGTTTATTGTAGTTTTGATGGAGCATGTTGTCTTTAGGAGTTGGGGAAACAAGTGTTAGTGAGAAACCGTCATTTCATGCGGATCTGAAAATGCTGATTCATCTCCAAGCAACTATTACCTAGGTGATACTTCCATGACAACAGGGAAGGAGAGAGATGGTTAAAATTGTGTAATAGTGTTTGAGGCTTTGTGTCTTAAAATGAAGTAGTATATCATTTCTGACAACCTGCATGTTTTATTTAAACAACAAAGATTTTGCACAATAGGTCATACACAGATCATGGTTTCCCTGGTCATGGATAACCTGGACTTATCAAGGATTTTTGCAAATGTGTTGTGATGATTGTGATAAACAGAAATATTGATCAGGGAGTCTAATTGGTTAATAGTTAGCCATTTTGAGATGATCGGTGATGGATAATTATTGAAACATGAATGTGATCTGTTTTTTCAACATATCTCATCTTTTTTTGCAAATTCATCTGACACTGCACTACACTAATAATCTGTTTACAAACCTTTCTTCTTGCTGACATTACTTCTGGCTTGGTTGCTATTGTGACCTAATCGACGCGCTTGATAGATTTTGCTGATGTCACCGGCGTAGCCTGTCGTCTGTCACACCAAATGTGGCAAGATCTACTCTAGCACCCAGCAGGCTGGCCATGGCCAACACACCTCTTCTTTAAAAAATCTCTCAAATCACCTGTGTTGAGTTTTTTTATGCTCACTTTGAGCACAAAAAACACTCAAATGGAGGCAAATAAATTGAATTTCTTGCTTTAATTTGATATAAACTCAGCAGTTCTCCAGACAGTTGATCATTGACAGAGAGTCTCTTGTGCTAGTGTCCTGCGGGCAAGGAAGTACATTCTTGAGTTTGATGATTTGTTTGTTAAATCATTACCTAAAACATACACTTTCTGCAACATAAAGCATTAAAGACCTTAACAGTATGTGAAAAAGAGGAAAAACATCTTTAAATCTTAAACTTTAAACTGTTAGTGTGTGGATATGTGTGTATGTACTGTCATGTGACGCTGTATTTGTTTGAGCATGCTGCCCAGCACAGCAATAGGCTTGGACAATGGCATGGGTTCGAGTGGGGATCTGTTTATTTCACCAATGAAATATGGGTGGCTAAGGCTGTTTGGATCATTCATTTATTATTATTTAGCAGATGTTTTTGAAAATACACACTTTCAATTGTTGAGATGAACATGGATGCTGTCATTATAAAGTTAATTATTTCCATTAGAACTGCCCTCAGTTTATTGGTAACCTGTGACGGTAGTTTGATAGTGACTCATGATTCAGCTTACATAGAGATAAAGAGATCTGAGACAGCAGAAGTAGACTAGAAAGAGAAAAAATGAAGGAGGAAATCAGAAAGAGACCAGAGGAAGGAATTACAAACAGAAGCTATAAGGAAACTTTTTCTATGGAAATGAATTGTCATTTTGTGAGACGATTTGAGCAGCAGGGAAACTTTATGGCCCGTTTCTCTGGAATGTTCAAACATTCAGTAAGTCATGAGGTCAATTCATGAAAAGTAAATGAATAAAAGTTTGTTATCCCCTTGTTCTATACTTAGAAATGTTTGAATCTAATATGTTTTGTTTAACTGCTCAGGGTTATACAGTACAGAGAGCACTTGCTGTTGTCATTTACCATGTTCATTTTCTCATTTTTAACTTGAGGGTTGTGCCTCAGGCTTTCTCTTTTGAATGCTGTTTTATTGCTCTCTCCAGTAGGGGGCAGTAATGATCTGGAAAACCAGTACTATTAAAATCAATAATCACCTGACCCAGTCAGAACATTATCTCTATATATATGTGGGTCATGTTTAAAGAAAGGTAACAATGAATTCTGAAGGAATAGTGCTCAGAAATATGAAATTTACTCACCCGCATACCATCCGAGATGTATGTTCCTTCAGGTAGAGAGTATAGGATACCCAAAGCAACTAGAAATCGTTTATACCATCTGCCATTGCTTTATTAAACAAATGATCCCTAATGATGAGGTCTAAACTAGGTCTAAGTTTTCAGTCATAGCCTTAAATCTACACACTTATTATGTTGTAGGACTGTAATCCATGGGACAAGAAGCTTTTGAATGACTTGTTTGTTTACTGTACTGCACTGTGTAGTTAAGTGCATTTGTGCTATATGTTACTGTGGGTCCGAAGATGAATTTCCACATGTGTGGACAATAAAATTTTTCAAATGTGACTTTATTTCTGAACACAAATAAATAATGTTTAACTAAAATACTTAAATGCTTGTGTATATGTTATGTATTTTCTTCTGGAATAGCAAAACACTTTTTTCAAAGAAATGTATTTTATTTTGCTTTAGAAAACATTTATTAAGCCACTGAAGTCATTTGGATTACTTTGATCATGATGGGTGTATGTGCATTTTGGAGCTTCGTCATGTTGGCTCCCACATAAGATGACCTGATAGCATTTAAGCTTTCCTGTAGCTCAGTGGTAAGAGCATTGCTTTAACAACGCAAGGTTGTGGGTTTGATCCCAGGGGATTGCAAATAACTATGTATAAATGTATAGGATAATGCAATGTAAGTTGCTTTGGATAAAAGCGTCTGTCAAATGCATAAATGTAAATGTAAAATGTAAGTACAAAATTATTCAAAGTATTCAACTGAAGAAACAGAGTCATGTACATTTTAGATGACGTGAGAGTGATTAAATAATGAGAGAATATTCCGATGATCTCTGGCTGTTTGTTGAATCACATGACCTGGCTCTCTCTGTTTGTGTTGCTGTTTTCTTAGGGTGTTGTGCTGCTAAATGGAGTCTGAGCAGTTGTTCAACAGAGGCTACGGCAGAAACAGCTACAACAGCATCACCAGTGCCAGCAGTGACGAAGAGCTTCTTGATGGTGCTGGAGTCATCATGGACTTCCACACCACAGAAGACGACAATCTGCTTGACGGGGACGCGTCCCCAGGTAGGTCACACTTGAGCTGAACCACCCTTCATTCATCCAAAGCTCTTCTTTGCCATGATCATCAAACTTTAAACTTCTGTTAAAGATTAGAAACTTCAGTGAAAGTTCACTTTTTAATGAAAGATTGAATACCAATTTGTGTGTGTGTGAGTGAGTGAGAGAGCGAGCGAGAGAGACAGCGTGTTTGCAGTAATGTGACAGAAAAGCCAGTGATAATAAATTAGGCTATTTATTCCTCGTATTGTTTCTATCATCAGCAGAAAGAGGAAAACAAACCAGTAGGCTGTCAGTTATTTTATGAATTCAATTTTGTCATATGTATTTCTATATTGTTTTTGAAATGCTTTGTTTATTGAAATGAAACTGCACATGTTTCCATTAACAGTAAAGTTTGACATTATAAACGTCAGATCAAGAGCAGGGTGCTGTGTGCGGTAATGGCCTGTAGGCTACACTAACCTTTCTGTTGTTTAAACTTGGCGAAGTGATCTGGAACTGTAATGGGGTCAGCAGACCTGAATTTAAAGTTAATGCCTACCCATAGAACATTTGTCAACCAATCAGATTGAAGCATTCAACCGTGGTATAACACGTGATACATTTTAGGGCTGGGATGATATATTGTTCAATTCTTATGCTCAGTTTCTCAATGAATTATGGTTAAATGCTGCCACACCCTAAAGCCAGAGGGCACTCCCGCACAGAAACTCCTAATATGGAAAGAAATACGATTTACAGAAGAAGTACAGTTTACACACATAGTTCTTGGAAATGCCAGTGGCTGTTCTTAAAACATTTTCAGGTATTTTCATTATAATAAAGTATATTTATAATGATGATGTTTGACCAGTGTTGCTTTTTCAAATGCATGCTATAAACGACTCAATATTGTAGTGATTTTAGATCAAGCAGTACTTCCAAATGATCAAAGAGCCGTAGTTCTCAGAAGAGCTGTGCATAAAACATAGAATCGAATCCTTCGCGATTTCAGAATCGCAACATATTGTCCCAGCACTAATAAATTTGGTTTTGAAAAAAATGCTGTTTTTTACATTTATATTTTTGCATTTCGCAAGGGGCATTATCCAAAGTGGCTTACAAAGAAATTGGTGTTGTACTTAATAACAGCCGGTCAAGCATTTCCATACATAAACATAGCTGTTACATTTAATGCTTTGAAAGCCTATTTTACATTGCCTCATTTGTGTTTATTTGGAAAAGATCATATTCAATAAAATCATAATTAGATTCATCAAAATGTACATTTGTCCATCGGAGCTCTGTAATAATATAATAATAATCACAAATGTTAAGCTCCAAAAAGACCATTAAAGTTAGCCTTATGATAGATTCATGTGAGAACTAGTTAAACAACTAACGGCATTATGTGTTTAAAACATCAGTAAATAATGACAGAACATGTTAATTTTTGGTAAATCCGTTATTTAATATTTTTTTGCTGTTGCTGCTTTGGTTTGATGTTTGTATCTCAGTGTAACACATTCTTTTAAGTTTTCACAATTTGAGTTGAGTGAAGCAGCAACAGCCTGATGTTTTCTGTACTTTGGCCCACATGCTACATTTGCGACCGGGGTTTCTAACTGTAGAACACAAAGCTCCTTGTGTTTGTGTCTTTGTCAGTGTGGGGGAGGCTAAAATGTTATACAAAATTTCATTTTCAACAACAAAGAATTGATTTTCTTTGACTTCTCTGGCTGCTGTATGGAGGTCATGTCAATTGATTTGATGCATGACAGTTCTGTTTTGTCTTGCCCAACATTAGAAAGTTCATTATTTATTAGCATCTCAGTACAAGCGTAGCTGACAGACTCACAAACCTTTGTTTCCTGGATCACACACAACAGGAGTCTCTGTGGCTGTGTAATGGGAGGTGTCACCTTTCAATGTCATTCAACAATCTCTGCCCTATCAGATTCCTTTGACTCCCTTCAGCCAAGCACATGGAAAGTTACCTGTCCGACATGAGCCTGCGGCAACATCACAATGGAGAGGTTGATACAGGAATGATCGTCAGGTCAAAAACTCCAATTTGTTGCTGACTCTACTAGAAGGATGAGTAACTGAGTGAAAGTTCATGCTGACATACCTAGCTAGTCAGACCAGTAGGTTTGTCCATTCAGCGTGTGTGAATAAATGACGTGGCTTAAAACAGGAAACATATGGGAACCAGTTTGACAGACCTGTCACTTTGAAGAAAACGTTTCAGAAAGTTCAAACGTGTATTGAGTTTGACTTATTCCGGTGCTTCACTTCGTGTCGGACTTCTTGTCGCAGTCTTCAAACCTCGGTGTTATGGGGGTCCCTGGTGCTGCCTTCTTGCAGGTGTACTGTTTCAATAGTCTGTGTTTCCAGTGAGATACAGTATGTGGGGTCAGTGATGTCACTCAACGAAGGCATTATTAGACCACAACTAGCGAATGGGTGACCTTACTGCATGCTCCATGGCAGTAACCTGGCAACTGGAGGATTATTGACAAGTGTTGAAGGTGAATGGTAGGGGATTATGTGTTAATGTGTGTGTACTGCAATAGTGTTTGTGCAAGTGCTGTAGTCATGGTTGTGTGTACATGACTTATTCTGTCCTAGATTCTGGAGAGATTAATGGTAGCAAAATGGTGATTTGTGGCAGTGAACGGATGTAAAAGTTGTTGAATTTGTTTAGCATTTAACTTTTATCACCCGGTCAGCATGGTTAATGCTCCTGAATTGACCTGTTGGTTACCATACACAGACAATAGCTTTACTCAGAAGTAACTTTTACAAATACTACTTACAGTTACAATTAACATTCACTAAAATGACTAGTGTCCAGGCTGCCGTTAAAAAAAGCTAACTGACTGTTGTGATTTAGCCATTTTTTGTGTTTTAAATAAACAAATAACTTCCAAGAAATAATGTATAAACAGGACTCTATGTTGAGATTGACCCTCTCCAGTCATAGCTAAATTCTCTTAAAATATAGACAAATTGTTTTTACTTCAAATTATAAAATTTCTGCTGTAAATATGTATTGTGGAACGTTTTAAGGTTTTCAGAGGTGAGGATGTGTTAGGGTAACAGGACTGAGGGAAAACCTGGGGACTGCAAATGTGTAATATAGCAAAAAAATCACACTTTTTCATGAAAAAAGTTAAGTATAGATGGAGATTTTTTAGGGATTTAACATTTTCCTTTGTCACCTTTCCACACATAACAAATGCTATTTTGTTTATTGCTCTGGGCTTTTTTATTCATGTTTTTTTCACAAAAAAAAAGTTGCAGCCTTTGAATTGGGAAACAGCTTTGCTGCGTCCCAATTCGCATAATATCCGTCCTAAATAGTATTCAAAAATAGAATTAGTATGTCCCAAATCATGGTATTTACACCGGAAAGAGTATCCCATACTAAGTGTGAATCGATGGACACTTAAAGGTGGGGTTGTTGATTTGGAAAGGCGCTAACTTTAACCTGCTAGCATGGAAATTATAACCCCACCCTATATACGATTCGTCATCCAAAGCCACGTCCCCTTTCAAACACATGAATGTATTTCGTAAATCCACGTAACAATTACAAACTAAATCCATTACATTCTTCTCTAAATATGTACATACCTGTCCAAAAGAAAGAGAGCAACCATGGTATCGTCTTTCAGACCCTTTGCCTGCCAGAGCTGTCTCCATCGTGCAAAAGCTGAACCGATGTTAATTCGAGTTTTTCCTCTTTCATGATCCAGATGTTTTTCGTCACTGCTTTTTCAAAACAGACTTTCGTTTTGTAGATTTTTTATTTTTATATAGATTTTTGCTGATTGTCCGCCATTCTCCCTACATTGACACAGCAGACGTGAGCGCGTTGCGGCGCTGATGACGTATGATGTCTGCGTGAACAGGGTGCGCAAGTGTTATGCAAAATACGTTGGCTGAAAATGCACACATGACCAGTCACAGCGTTTGGCCAGAACTTTTTGATTGGGCGAACGTTATTTGGTTCTACTCCTTTCACAGACGAAATATAATTATAAAAAAATATTTGACCACTTGACTGCTATTAGGGTATAAAGAGATTTCCAACCGACATGACAAAAAATGTTTCTGGACAGGATCACCCACCATGCCTGTATCAGAGATACTCTTATTTTAGGGAGATGGAAGGGTCTGTAATACTTAAAATTGGAGAACACGTAACACTGTTGCCCTCACTAATATGGCGGCCCACTGACGTATCGCAGCAGCGGAGCACAGCGGCCAATGTGGCATCTAGACCTGCATCTGAATTCAATCACACGTTCACTCTAAATAGACCACTATATGGGGAAGAAGTGAATGAAAATAAGAAACCGATGTTATATATCCTTCGCCTCACAGTTCTGTTGCGGACATTTGTCATGACGCTTACATTACACCTGTGGCCTTATTAATTGTTTTGTATAATTGTAAAGTTCATTTGCACCTTTTTTTTGTCACGTTTATTGTACAAGTTTATAATAAAGAGAGCAAAATAACTGTTTGCTACATCTATTTACCATTAAGTTTAATTAAATGATTTAATATATTTAAAAATAATACACTACTGTCTATAACATTCATATTCCGTGTGAAATGGAATTTCTAATGAGAAAAATAGTGGGCTTCGTCTTTCTCTGGATGTATTAAAACAGCCAGTTGCATTTTGAAATGGAACTGGCAGCAGACTAACAGTTGAAGGGGGAGTTAACGGATGCTCCGCCCAAGCCATCTAACATACGTCATTAATGCTGCCTTCACATGTGCTCGGATATTCGATAATTCCCACTTCAACCCTGAAGTAATTTATGGAACAGTGCTCTTTTAATGTTAGCAGATACTTGTCATATTTTAATGCTATTAAATCATTAGGAACATTACAGTTTTAAAGTTACTAAATGCTTTTAATGTTAATAATCCAGACGTTACTTCCATGTTGAAGTGGGAATTATTGAATTTCCCAGAGCACGTGAGGGCAGCAATAAAATGGATAGTCATTACAGGAAGGAAGTGCATTTTTAGATTTTAAGTAAAGATTATAAGGGCACACGAATTTTAAAAAGAGAATGACATGCATTAATATACATTTACAATAAACGCCGCAATATTTCATGAAAAAACAGGCATTGTAATTTTTTATTTCACTGGGACTTTGGTCACTCTTCGCCAGCTGATTCTATCAGACGGTTGTTTCGCGTTGTATCATGGGAAAAAATGAGTGAGCGAGTATACGGCCCTATAGGTAAGTGCATACCTATAGGGCACTAGGCACGAGTCCACAAGGGTACATGGGAGTGCATTTTGGGACAGACTTGAGGTCATCACACCGGAAAGAGCAAGCAATGCTTTCTAATTACTCTCGCATTACTTTGTTGTCATTCGCTGATCAGTCTGCGCAGCGCCGCGTGAAGTCGATCAAAGTTTTAAGTACGGAATACGTCACGTTGCGCATGCGCACTTATGCATGCATGACGTCGAAATACAGTCTGCAGTGGGGACTACTTGCTAAAAAGACAAATGGGACACCCTACGGACTCGTAGACTTGGCGAGCACGCGCAATTTAAGTCCACGAGACCGCAAGTCCAAATAAAGTGCGCCATTTGGAACGCAGCCTACATCAAATGTACACTCAGAATCAGAATGCATTGTGGGTAAAAAGTAGTGAACGGAAGCTGCATCCCAAATCGCGCACTTATGCACTATTCTACGCCATTTCATAGTGTAAATAGTGTGAGTGCGTTCACATTGAAAATCCTCAAAAAAGAAGTGCACTAAGTACCCGGATGATGCACTTTTCGACCGAAAATATGAAGTGTGGAACAGATGGACACTTCATTCACTCAACGCCTACGTAGCGGAAGGGAGGCGGGGCTATCAGACGCTGCTCAAGCAAAACTCTCCTGCAGAGTGATAACGCTTAAATCTGATGATGACTAAAGTAATGCTGGCCAAAACAGATAAAAACTACATTAAAATAACAATGTACAATAATATTTTATTCACACGCATTTTGGCGTGCGATTGACGTCTTGGTGCTTGTCTGGGAAATCGATATACTTCCGGTTAGTAGAAAACCGTTTAGTATTCCATTTTGGACGATACTACTCTTCTGAAATGCATATACTAGATGGTTGAGTGCATAGTGCATAGTTTAAGCAGATAGTGTATTAGTATGTCATTTGGGACACAGCTAGAATTCGGACAACACTACAAAATGGTGGACACCCGATATAGTGCACTATATAGGAGATGGGGGCGAATTCAGACACAGCTTAGGTATTTATTATGTCTATGGTCTAGGCAACAACGGCCATTTCCGTTTCGCGTTAGTACGTCCTAGTGCGTGCAGTGTTGCTACGCACTAAAACATATATATTTTAACATGACAAAAACAGTACATACTTTAAGGGCATAGTATAAGTAGTCGAATTGGGACGCAGCAAATGTTTTTCAACGGCTCTACGTTCTCTGGTACGCGATGACGTCACGGGATGCCGCATTGACGCGCTGAAGAGAGTCACGCACTCATATATTCACAAACGCAACACTGTGCAGATCATGGCCGACGTTGCTGTTCATCTGTGAATCGTCCATCGGTATGGAGGAGGACTCCGCCGACCCCTACTTACCGTACGACGGCGGAGGGGATACGATCCCCCTGCACGAACTGAGCAAGAAAGGTACGGGGCAATTTATGATTATTTACCCCCACCCCACCTTATTTATCCCAGGCCGATTAATCGAGACCGGCATCGTTTATTAATAATCTGAGGCGTTTATTTGACGTGTGCTCGAGAGCGCGTAGGCATGTTTTTCTCTTGCGTATGTGTGGTGCTCTTTTCATAAACGTGTTGGGTGTGTGTGTGAAGCTATGTTATACAGTCTATGGTATGAAGATACAATGGTTGTTTAAGCTCCCGGGGCTATTCATCATAAAACAGCAATGATGTGTATGCTGTAGTGTTTGCATTTTGCATTTTTTATCTCGGTGTGTTGCATTTTGCTTGAGAGTGTGCATGTATTAAATATGAATGCTGGTACATGTTTTTCCCTAAATCTGCTACAGCGTCTCTACAGTAGCATTAGGAATATTGTTATGTTTTTGCATGTGTGCGCGCGTTCAAAGTCTAGTCTAGTGGAAGGTATTATTCAAAGATGTCGTAATGACACCCAGATCTTTTAACCCATTTTATGTTAGCTCATCCAAACATGAACGATTATTTACTTACCCTTATGTCATTATAGACAATTGTAAATTTAGTCTTGGTCACGGTTTTACGTCAAATAAAATTGGTGATCTGGGGTGTGAAGATCTTTAATACTATAAAAGCACCAAAACATTTGTAATTACATGAATAAGTCTTAAGACATAGAATTATTGGTGCAATAGACTGACATTTAGATCGTTAGTCTTTATGTTGTTCACTTTTTTTCATCAAAAGGTTAATGACGGATTTAACGTCAGGTTAATGCAAATCTTCAGTAGTAAAACTAATTTGTCTGTCAGGTTCTTTGTTGTGTAATTATTATTCAAGAGAGGAGAATCTTTTTTAATGCTGCATAATGCAGCAATGCAGGAAAAACATTCTATAATTTGGCCTTTGCCCATGAAGATGTGCTGATTAGAGATGTTAGTTGGTGATTTGGGTGATTTGTTGTGGAGGAGGTCTACAGTAAGCTATCACATGTTTGCATGCACCAAGCGTCTTAATTTGACCTTTAGGTTTGCTTGAAAACAGCTGGTAAATAAAAAAATATCCGATAAGGCTGTTGCTTCAGCAGAAATGCCATTGCTGCCCTTTATTTGAAATCAACAATCTTCTTGCTTTGAAGACTTAGTTGAGTAGTTGCTCTTTTAATAAATTAAAAGTGAAGTGCATCTCTTTTTTTCTGGTACTGAATTTCTGCCTCATCTCATTATGCAGAAACTATTATCACTTTGTAGGCACAGTAATGGCCAAAAGTGATGTCCAACATTGGAGAATTAAAATCTTCACACTTTATTCAAAAACTTGATTAAATATTCATAAATTAATGTGTATGCATGTTGCATTGATGTGATTTGAGTATAAACTGCAGCTCACCATTGAGAAGATTAAAGTCTAGAGCTGCACGATTAACCGTTAAAGATCGCGATATCGACTCGGCACCCATACGATCTCATTAATGAAAATCAACGATTCTCGTGTGTCTATTAATTTACACCTCGGACTAAAATCATAACGCTGTAATAATGGTTCTGCCGCAGAAGCAGAGAAAGCATTATTATCATAAGGTATGTAACGACGTCACAAACAGTCTTTTCAACCACACACTATCATTATATCTGTGTCAAATGATCACAGAATACTGGGATTAAAGCAGAGAGTTGCCAATTCACACGCATGAGACGCGTTTACAAGTCCTACTCTGCCCAAATTCATCTCACACCAAATAACAGACAAACATATAAAGTAAATACAGCCTGGCAACAAAACTGTTCTTATGAGTGTGTTTCAGGATTGTGTTATATTGCTCCGATTATGCTTCACATCTTAACTAGACAGGTTTGAAACGAAACTAGCGATTGCAGTTGGTAGCGCGGACAAATCCGAACGCGCGCTTTTTTCCGTCATTAGGGTAAAACACGTCACGAGAGTGTGTGGCGCTTATCACTGTATTAACGCTAATAGAGGAGCTGCGCTATTAGTGCTTTTCATCAAGTTGCCCAGCATTTCATGTTTTTAGGTTATTTTAAACTGTTTACAGGTGACAATTCTGCGTTATGTTTATCAGTAGTGTCTTTCTGTTTGTAGAATCTGTTTGTTTATCAGTAGTGATCTTTAATTCAAGTGTCACCATATGAATTTGTTTTACTGAAAAACATTTCATATACTTAAATGCATTAATACTTTTTAGGAAGTTAAACTTTTGCATTTAAAGTAAAAAAAATATATATTTTTTTTACTTATGGAATTTGTGGTTATAATTTTCTCACCGAAGTTTACTGTAGGTTAACCATGAAATATGAAATAATTTTGATGCAAAGTCCTACATATTACATACCTAAATAAACTATTTTTGTCAGAACCTCTAGTAAATTATGTATTTCTTTTAGTCATCATTCAGAATCGTAAAAGAATCGCAATCTCTGTTTGAAACAAAAGAATCGGGATTCTCCATTTTTCCAGAATCGTGCAGCTCTATTAAAGTCACGATGAAATCAAAAAGAAAAAGTGTTTAACACAGTGTTGCAGTTATTATTATAAATGATTTATCCGTGCACACCATTATTTAGTTTTTATTCATTTGCTTTTGTGAGCTTGAATCAAAAACATTAACCTCCCTTCGCTCTCTCAACAACAACACTTCACCACATGACATTAGCAACGAAAAAGAGAAGTCCTACCCTCCACAACAGACTGTAAACTTGCATTCAAATCTTTCTCCATTTTGTTAGCAATGCCCAACTTACAACAAACCAATCAAAAAGGCAAGGAGAAAATAAAGCCCCGCCCTAAAATTTTTTTCTAATTTCAGAAGCCATTGCACTCGGATATACGTCACGATAAAGAAAGGTCAATCATAACTTCAGTTTCTTGGTGACTTGAAAGAATTTAAGGAAGCCTGGAAAAAATTACACACAACACGTTTATTAAGATATAGCCCAGAAGAATGACTACATAATATTAATAAAAGAGTAGATCAACAAATATTAATAACAGAGAAAATTGTAGTCAGTAGGGTTGTAACGGTTCAAATTACTCACGGTTTGGTTTGTGTAGCGGTTTTAGGGTCACTGTTTCGATTCGGTTCGGTTTGGTTTGTGCTATGTTCAGGGAAAAGGTAGTACTGACAAATAAAAATAAGAACAAATAATCAAGTTAAAAGTAACAGCTCCAATAAAACAATAGAGCAAAGCATAAATAAAAATAAGATACTGTATATACATTTTAAGGTAGAAATCAAATAAAACATAACATTGGATATGTACAAATTAAATAAAGATGAATCATAATTGAAGTTACAGAAGCTATTGAGTCACAAGCAGTGAGTGATTTCCTTAACTTTAAACAGACAGCAGGAGCATGCTGCTGTCGCTTTAAGAGGAATGAAACAGATCTAGTACACTGATAGTGTACATATAAGTTGTTTTTCGTCTGTTTCGTCCGTTCACTTAAGACATAACCTACTATGTTTGTTAAGATATTTGACAAGCAAGCGCGGATTACTGCACAGGCTTGCCTAGGCTGCATGCTAGGGGTCCTACCTGTTAGGGGCCTCTGATTGGATTCTTTATTTTGAATTTACTTCAGTGTGTATAAAAAATAGACCCTCACTGGTTCATAAGAAATATAAAAAAAATAGGCCGATGATTGGATAGATGTTACATTTGGGTCACATCTGTCCAATCAGCTGCTGATGAAGTCATGTCAATCATTTTCATTAACGTCACTGCTGTTGCTAGATGGCATAGCTGCAAAACGTCTTAATAAAAGTACAATAGTAGGGCACAAAAATGAAAAATACGCAGAACAACGTGACTAGGATAGCAGCAGGAGGACTGGCAGCTCGCATTAGCTAACATCGGTGCTGCGGTTGAAACAACTGCAGCGGGATCCTTAGCTGTTGCAGCAGTTAGCTCATCATGTCTTAGGGAATATTTCAGAGAGTTATTCCACAATTACGTGCATATTATACAGGTTGGTTTTTAATTATGGCTTTGTTTTATACACAGTTTATGTAATGTACAGTGGTTTGTGTCTCAGTGAAGATCCACCGAGGCTTTGTTAGGGGCCGTTTATATTTCGCGTGTACTTGTATAAAACTGGAGCTTGTGCTCTCGTGGTGTTTGCTGTTGCAAAGTAACCCGGAATGTATGTTTGAATTCATCTTACATCATCACGAACGTGCATGATACATGATAGTAAACAGAACACGGGTCAATTTATTGTGTTTTTTAATCACTTGATGCTATTATGCGCAGCGCAGAGTAAACAACACTTGGTTATACTGTATGTTCACTTAAAGAGCTTTCTGCTGCTTGCAAAGAGACTATTTATCAGGACTACCTTTTTAAATCTGAAAACATCGTATTACCATTCATTTGCAGCTCTGATTCCACTCGCAATGCGTAAACAATGCAGGTTCACTTTTGCTCAAATCCAAGGTTAATTACCAACGCTATCCTTTCTTACACGTGTTTTAAAGCGGTCAAATGACACGGCTAAGACGAATATTATCATTAGTTTTAGATGTAATGCAATGTGTATACACGATTTAAGGTTAAAAAACGCTGTACTTTCCACATGCTGATCATGTTTGTATCTCCTCATTGCCCCGCCTCTGTGAAACGCGCAGATTTTTTACAAAGCTCATCGCTCTGAAAAGCGAGGTGTGCTATGATTCGTCAATTCACCAGTGCGTAGTGATTGGTAGAATACTGTAACCGTTTGACGGAAATGTAATAGTGTGTTCAGACCAAACGCAACTTGCACGAATGAATCGCGCTATTCGCACGCTTGAACATTTTGAGTTTACTCGTTTCATTCGCGCGTGAAATTCGCGTCATTCGCGTGTGAAGCCGGCGGCTCCAGTCTCGTTACAAAATGACTTATGACATGAATTTTGTTGAGGGTAGCTGCACTTTGTGTTATGGAAAGCTGAAAAACTTTTTTTATTTTTTATTTTCTATAAATGTAAGAACAAGAAACATTTCATTGTATTATTTCACCTTGCGTGCATGTCTGCATTTGCAGATCACAAACACATGACAAACTCAACCCGCATTAGTCCGTAGCAAAGTCTTTTACAATGAAAATTTGTATTTAACGTTACCTTCATAGTGCACTTTCTCAATGACACCCAACGTTTGCGTTTCCAAAAGTGTAAGCGATGGAGCTTGCTTGTTCCCCCTCCCGTTTTCTTCATCTCCCTTGCCTGTAGGGCCGCTTTCTTTTTTGTTTCGCTTGCAAGGGTGGTAAACTTTTCTTCACAGCCTCAGCTGTCTGGTTAATGCCGGACACTGCAGACACGGTAACTCTTGCCCACTCCCTGTCTTTGTCTTCGTGAGTGAGTGAAGGTGAAAACTTACCAAATAGTATCGGCTTTGCCTTTTCTACCAAACTTATTAAAGTTTCTATTTCCGCGGCACTAAAATTGAAAGCTGGTCGGTTTTGTTTTTCCATTTTGTTTTTCTCATCAGTAGCTCGCACAGTGTTGGTTGCTTGGTAACAGACCTGAAAGTGGATTGCTGAGCTTGATGGTGCGATTCAAGATTTCCTTACTAGAGAAAATACGTTTTGTGAGATAGGATAGGAATCTTAAATCAAGTTAAGATTTGCTTCTGTAATTCAAATTTGTGAAAAATCCTAATTTAAAGTAGCATATCTTAAGTTAAGACCTAGGATAAGAAACATTCTGTTATACGCCCCCTGATGACGATCCTTCTGATGTTGCTGGGATCTTTGCTGCCCAAGTTCAAAACAGTTATAACACAAAGAGAAGAGATTTTTATGTGTTTAACATTTATGTGCCTCCATCCCACAGCTAAAAATTGTTATTGTGTATGAATGACGCACAACATTCAGACCGCTTCCAGTGCTTTAATCTAATACACTCAGCGAGTACCGTCTCTGGCAAAATTCATTTTAAACAAAACCATAGACTATTATCTAGTTATTGTGAAGAATAATGAAAACATTGGAACGAGTAGCGTCCTTACTGTTACCGGACACATGCATGGTGGATGGAGACGCGTCACCCGCGCAGTTGACCAATCACACACACAGCCTACACTGGTGGGCTCAAGATCTACTCGTCTTTCCATGTGAAATAACACATAATACAGCCCTGTATTTCAATTCAGATCATGGATCAAGATTCTTTGTTATGAAGATCGTGATATGCTTTTTTGGGAAGATCGCCCAGCCCTACATTTGGCTGGCAACCAATCTCCAAAGTCACTAGCAAATACACATGCATTTGCTCAACGAGCACACCATAACAGAGAGTTTTTTTGCTGTCAGACCATTTACCCCTTTCTGGTCCTAAACCGATGTGTTTTATTGCAAGCGCACACAGCGCAAGGACATGATGGCCCAGGCCCACTCTATAGACTTATGGTAAAGCTTAGACATTTTGTTTCATTTATTATTTTTATAATTTTTATATTGCATCGATTTTACAGAGTTATAGTTACACACATGATTATGTTTTGTACTTAGACATCGCGTTTCATTCTTTTGTAGGTTCCATAAATGTGCGCTTAACAAGCCTAAATAATTTGTATTTATTTTCGTTTAAGAATTTATATATTCACCCTAGGCTAAGTTCAACACTAAAAAATAAGGGAAAAGACGTTGAGCCTACCTTGTTCTTTTTTTTTTAATGTAACTCATTACCTTTCTGTGTTGGGCATTTAACAATAAAAAGTATTAAAAAGATCAACTCGTCATTTTAAATTCAACAATTTATGCTATAATAATATCCCATTAACAAGAACTAGAGAGATGTGTGACTTCCTGGCTGTTGCTGATTTTTTTTAACGTTTTTAAGCTAGATGAAATGCTTAGTGAATTGTTTCCACAAACTTAATTTTGATTTGTGTCCAGTTATGCGCACAGACTCGCATTTAGGCATAGCGTGACCGTCGCGACGCATTCATAACGTGTAGTCAGATAGGTCGGACTTTTACCTCAAACATGATTGGTTTTTAAATGTTATTCCTTGCTTTGCGCCAATCACAAAGACTATTTAACCGATTTGAGTCAATGACAACATGAACAATTACGGTGTCGAATTCCACTTAAGGGACATACTCTTTTGGAGTCGATTCCCCATCCCTGGTGCACTAATAAGTACTTTATAACGGCAC
Source organism: Triplophysa siluroides (assembly GCA_006030095.1). NCBI lineage: Eukaryota > Metazoa > Chordata > Actinopteri > Cypriniformes > Nemacheilidae > Triplophysa > Triplophysa siluroides. The sequence goes on from VCII01000446.1 coordinate 699,996, forward strand.
AATCCTTGTCACGTTGCAAATATTGTTTAAAATGTATTATTTAAAATGCTCACCGAAGCTACATAGGGCTCTATAGGACCGCTACATTTAACTGTCTTTTACGGTCAATTTTCTTTGTAAAATCTTTACTATATCACATTACAACTTCAAACTCTACCTTGGTCACATTGTCCCCTTGTTTCTCTCCTTTAGCATGTCTTGAAGTGACTTTTACCATCTCTTGTTTCGTTAGGGTCAAACTACACCATGTCTAATGGTGGTGGTGGAGGAGGGGCCAGCATTTCCACCCACTTGCTGGACCTGCTGGACGAGCCTATTCCAGGGGTGGGCACCTATGATGACTTCCACACTATTGACTGGGTCAGAGAAAAGTGCAAAGACAGAGAGCGCCATCGCAAGGTAATGCATCAACTTTTACTCTTCTTAGCACATTAAAGAAAACCTGGAGAGAGCATCTGATCGATAAGTAATACATACAACATCCATTATTGTTTGTGGGAAGAGCCAGATCAGTTTAAAATCCAGAGAGAATATAGCAAATTGGATTTCGTAAAGCACCATTTTAACCTCAGTCTTACTGAAATTCTCATTGGTCAGTGTGGTACTTACATCACAGTCCATTGCACCAACACTTCAGGCTAATTCTTTCTGTGTAGGACACAGCCCAACACCGTGTCTACACCGGACACAGGGCTTGTTCTAATGGGATTGTGCATGCCGCATCGCGCCACGTCCGGTGTGGACAAAGTGTTAAATTATAATGGGTTATAATGCGTTCTATTGTCTCTTGTCGCGTTGCATCGCGCCGTGCCGCATCCGGTGTAGACACGGTGTTAGTTTATGTGTGTACATTAATTTGTATTTTGTATTCTTTATGAATTGATGCAAGGCATCATTACATTTGTAATGTGGTCATGGGGTTAAATATTTAAATGTGTCAAAAACAAACTAGGGCTGCAACAAACGATTACTTTGATAATCGATTAATCTAACGATTATTAGAACAATTATTCGACTAATCATCAATTGTTTCGCAGATTAATCAGTGGGTATTGATCAATTATTCAGTTTTTGCAATTCATTAAAATATTGAGTTTTACCTATTTTAACTAATAAATAAAACAAAGACATTATTTCAGCTTTTGAAAATAGCTGTAAGTCGCTTTGGAAAGTTTCTGCTAAATGCATAAATGTAAAAAAAAATTCTTAGTGAAAAACTCGATTAATGATGTAAAAACTATACAGGGAACCAAGTCAGTACATCACCACACCATTAAACATTAAAATTATACAACTTTTTTGTATACAACTGCATATACTGTGGATTTTAAAATAACGATGTTCTAATAATAACTAATGATTCTAAAGATTGATCAATAACATGATTTATTTAAGATAAATACAGGCTATCCCAGCTGAAAAAAACAATAGAAACCCAATAGAACCCATCAAAGAATTTGAATGGTTTCCATTGAAATACTATTATAAACCATAAACTTTTTTCATTAAAACCGTTACAAAACTCTTTTTTGTAGTATGTTTTGGTCATTATTCCCACCAATAGAATTCATCACATACCAATAGACATTATACCATTATAGTTTCCATTAAAACAAACTAAATTACCATAATCCATGACATTTGCTATGGTATTTTAGGCAGGGTTCTATTGTTTATTCAGCCGGGACGTTTAATTATTTTATGCAGGTACAGAGAGAGCATTTTAAATGATACACTTCAGGTTTTTGGGGAGTCAAGAAAGAGTTTGCAGTATACTGTATGTCCTCCTATCTCACTGCAAAATGCTTGCTCTGTGACTCTGGATGCATTTTAAATTCACAGTTAAGCCCATTGCACATTGTGTCCGAAATTTTCGTCCAAAATTTTTGCACGTTACAAAATAAATATGACCTCACGTTCTGTCAATCACATTTACACTCTGCCTCCGATATTTTCGTCTGTCATAAAAAATGCTGACCGGGTTCGATTTTCCGCGTTTTTCGCATCCATCAAGCATTTTGAGTGGCCTTTTTTAACAAATCAGGGCACCTTACAAACGAGAGCCAAATACGAAAAAACGCATACGAAAATTTCGGAATGTATGTACAAAGACCTTAAGGATGCACTCCTGAAAAAAAAAAAAAATAATAATAAAAAATTGGGCTTGCTCATACATGCAACTTAAAGGCTTTCATTCAATTGCTAGAATGCACACACTGTGGTCTAACAAATCAACAGTTGAAGTTATGTTTGTTGACACAAAGATTTGCTTCTTCTATGTATTTTTTTAGATAAACAGTAAAAAGAAGGAATCCGCATGGGAGTTTACCAAGAGTCTGTATGATGCCTGGTCAGGGTGGCTGGTGGTCACTCTAACAGGTCTTGCGTCAGGTAAGCACACGCTTCAAGGATCATCACCAGATTCAAATTCTGGAAGTGATTAAAAAGTGGATTGAGTCATTGATATGGATGGACAGTTTAATTGTGCAACAGTATTTATCTGTTATAGCATTGGTAATTCATTACAAAATAATTAATATCACATGATATGTGGTGAACAAGTTAATCAATATTTTACTTAAAAAATTGATCAGTAATGTTGGTGTTGAGATCTAGTTTGCATTGCTAATGTTCAAATAATTTTAGGAAGTGAAATGTAGGCCCAGGAAACTGCACACTTTGTCCTGTAGTGAAATGCCATGTGACTAGCTTGTTGCACCACAGCGGCATTCAGGCACTATACACTATATAAATCTATTCTATTGCAACTACATTATATTGGTTCACAATAAATTTGCCTTTAATGTGTATGCCTTTAAACAGCCTAATTCTCTCAAGTCAGAGGGGTGTCTTTGTGACTCATTTAAGTCGTCAACCACACATCACAGGTCTGCAGATGTTATTGTTACCGATGGTCTATTGCAGGTCACCAGAAATACATTTTGAGAAGAACAAATCTGTGCTAGATTTTCCAGAACAGCACTTTATTTAATTTAGTGTGCTGACTAAATTCAGTATCAGTGCAGTCTTTGGATAATGACTCTTAACCAGTTCCCTTTCGAGAACGGTTCACTTCGACATTGTTGCAGAAGCTGATGCTATGGGGGTATCCTCCAATCACTAACCTCCTGAAGCCTTATTGCACAACACCAGTACAATCCAAACTGTATTGGGGCAATGATGTTCAAGACGGCGCTGGGGGCGGAGCCCCCTCTGCCAAAATCAGCGGCGTCCGAGCAGTAACTCAGAGACTTCTCCTTCACGAGTCAGAGATTTTCTCCATAAGTGTGATTAACCACCGCGGCAGCCTCGTTGGGGTTGAGACCTACCTGCGCGACTCCACCGAGCAAGGACACCGACAAGACACTGGAATATTACACTTAAGTATTAACTTTTTACTCTTTTTATTTGTTGTCTTCTTTTAACTATCTTGTATATTTCCTTATTCTCTGCTTTTGAAAATCATTTGTATCACGCAGAAAGCCATGCAATACTAATAATCTGCACATTCTTTCAGTAGCCACAACTGCCTCAATTACCTTTCCTATTGGCTTATGAAACTAGCAATCTGCTGTAAGCAAAGCAGATTTCATCACAGCTATTGCTAAACATTCCGGTCTTTCTCTTTAAGCATTTACTGAAACCTTGATCAAGCCAGAGGACACTGCCACACCGGCCACCCTCTCCAATAACTACACTTTCTCCCACAGCCCACGCATATCAGGGAAGGGTGAAGGAACCGGTCTACTTATCCCTAATGACTGGAAATTCCAACAGCTAGCCCCTCATGTGACAACATCTCCTTCGAGTCACATGCTGTTACTGTTATCCACTCTGTTAAACTCAAGTTGTAGTTATCTGTCATCCCCCAGGTCAGCTTGGATGCACTTCTGTCATCCTTCACTGAGGATGGTACTCCTCTGCTACTTGGAGACTTCAACATCCACCTTGATAAACCACAGGCTGTTGACTTCAACATCCTGACTACCTGGTTTGACCTCAAGCGAGTTCCCACTTCAACAACCCATAAGTCTGGTAATCAACTAGATCTTATCTACTCGAGCTACTGCTCTACTCATTACTCTCCGCTCACCCTGCTGCACACGTCTGATCATTTCCTCATCACTCTTGATCTCGACCTAGCTTCTCCAGACACTACACATGCTTCCCTACTTGTCACAATCCGGCGCAAGCTACGTACACTCTCTCCCTCCCGCTTATCCTCTGCGGTCTCTGCCACGGTCCCTCCGTCTGAACAGCACTCTCTGTTGAATACTAACAGTGCCACCGACACTTTGTTCCAAACTGACTTCCTGCTTGGACAGCTTATGCCCTCTTACATCCAGGCCAGCCCGTGCATCCCCTTCTGCCCCCTGGTTATCTGATGTTCTCTCCTTGAGCATCGCGCCAGGCTCAGGTCTGACTCTAGTACTCTCTTTAAAACCTTCTCTGCTCTTCTTTGCCCGCCTGCCCTCTCACCTCCATCGGACTTAACTGCTGGTGATTTTGCGTCTTTCTTCGTAAAGAGGACAACCACCATCAGCAGTCAGTTTTCTGCACCACTGCCTCTTGAACACGCCCAATCCCCCAACACATGCTCACTGCCCTATTTCTCTCTCCTATCTGAAGCTGACGTTTCCAAGATCAATTCTTCTAACCACCCGGCTACCTGCCCGCAGCTGCACGATTCTGGATAAATTGAGAATCACGATTCTTTTGTTTCAAATAGAGATCGCGATTCTTTTTACGATTCTGAATGACGACTAAAAGTAATACATCATTTACTAGAGGTTCTGACAAAAAATGTAATATTTAGGTTTTTACCTAAATATTTTGCTTCAAAATTATTACATATTTCATGATTAACCTACAGTAACTATAGTGAGACGTTTTTTTACAACAAATACCATAGGTAAACTTACTTAACATGCAAAAGTTTAACTTCCTAAAAAGTATTAATGAAGTAGCTTGTACATTAAATATTTCTACAGTAAAACAAATTCATATAAAGTGACACTTGCGATTTAAGGTCTTTAGAAAGATTTATCAATTTGCCTGACATCTACAGACTGCTTGAAGGGGTTTTTAAATAAAGACACAACTCATAAACATAACAACACAGTATTATCACCTGTAAACAGTTAAAACTAACCTGAAAACTTGAAATTCTGTGCAACGTGATGAAAAGCTTCAATAGCGCAGCTTCTCTATAAGCATAAATACAGTTATAAGCGCCACACACTCCCATGACGCGTTTTTACCGTAATGACAGATAAAAACGCACACTTGGATTTGTCCGTGTTACAAACTGTTAGTTTTGTTTCAAACCTGTCCATTTAAGATGTGAAGCATAATCAGAACAATTTTACACAATCCTGAAAGACAACCATAAGAGCAGTTTTGTTGCTAAGCTTTATTTACATTATGTTGGTCTGTTATTTGGTGTGAAATTAACTTGGGCAGACTTGAGAGCTTGTTAAGGCATGTCTCATTGGCCACTCTCTGCTTTAACCCGAGTACTTCTGTGATCATTTGACACAGAAATAATGATAGTGTGTGTGGTTAAAAACAAGGTGACGTCGTTTCATACATAATGAGGATAATTCTTTCTCTGCTTCTCCAGCAAAACCAACACAGATTGGAGCGTTGTGATTTTAGTCGGAGGTGTAAATTCTATCTCTTTCTATCTCAGCTGACTTCTATCTCTTTTCTACAAAAAAAAAAAAAAAAAAAAATCTAACCTAACTTAGCACTGTATACTGTGGTAGGCTTAATGAAGCCAGTTTTATTGATTGCACTTTTGCTTTTTGTTGTACTTGCGTTGTCCGAATTGCTTCTATTGTTTACCCCATCTGTAAGTCGCTTTGGATAAAAGCGTCTGCCAAATGACTAAATGTAAATGTAAATGTAAATTAATAGACACGCGAGAATCGTTGATTTTCATTAATGAAATCGTGTGGGGGTTTGAATCGAGATCGCGATCTTTTAACGATTAACCGTGCAACTTTAATAACTTCCCCACCCATCTCCTCCAGGCCATCTCTCCATTGGTTGTGCCTGCTCTGACCCAAATCATCAACTCGTCTCTCACCACCTGGAACATTTCCCACAGTCTTCAAATTGGCCCATATTACGCTCCTGAAGAAACCCACTCTTAATCCTGCACTGTTAGAAAAACTACAGACCGGTATCTCTCCTCCCCTTCATTGCCAAAATTCTTGAGCGTGTTGTATTTAACCAGCTCTCCTTCGTTCTCATGCAGAACAACCTCCTGGACGGCAACCAGTCTAGTTTCAAGAGTGGTCATTCCACCGAGACTGCACTGCTCAGTCATTGAAGCCCTGAGACTGGCTAGAACAGCCTTTAAATCATCTATGTTTATCAAACAAACAATGTCTTGTAGTGCCATCCCAAAAGGGAAAAAATCACTCTCACATACCTTCTCTGGATCTGTTTCACATTTGTGGAATGATTTACCTGCTGCTACAAGATCAGCAGATTCTGTAGCCATCTTTAAGAATCGGCTGAAAGCACATCTCTTCCGTCAGCACCTGACCGATTAATTCAGACTTCTGTTTCTTTTCTTCTCTTTCTATCCTTTAAAAAAAATCCTTTGGTTTGTATACTGTGGTAGGCCATATGAGACCACTTTTCACTGCACTTATGCTTTTTGTTTTCCTTACGTGTTCCAATTGCTTCTATTGTTTACCTCATTTGTAAGTCACTTTGGATAAAAGTGTCTACTAAATGTAAATGTAAACATGGGCTACATGGTGGTGCTGCACCGTAAACATAACAACCATAACAACAGCCATTTCCTGCCTCACCGTTCCTCAGCGCAGCCTCAGCCCCTGCAGTGATCATCTTCTCTGCAGCATGCCGACCACCTTAGCAAGGATTTATTGGTCTCGCAAATGTGAAGTAGTCTATAGCCAACTATTTTAAAAGACAGAGTGACAAATTAAAAGAACGATTCATCAACTAAGGTCATTATGCAAGGTCTTTATGATTATTATAAAAAAGGGTGAGACCAAATTGTAAGTTGGTGCGAACAACTGAGATGGTGGAAAAATTTGGTCTAGAACCCTGTTTTGAGAAACATCTCAATGTTTTTGTGTCCATACAATGGAAGCCAAGGGGGTTCAGTGTTGCTTGGTTAACATCGTTCATTAAAATATCTTCTAAGTTCTGCACAAGTAATAGTCACAAATGAGTAAATGATGATGGGATAAATGATGACTGATGTTTCTTGCTGTCTTCGCTTCGGTCGCATTACTACGATTCACTGTTTGCTGTGACAGAATTTTTGAGCCGGAGGACGAACGATTTGAGGCGTTTCAGGCAGGTCTGTGTGAGCATTCACTTTTAGATAGAATAGATCTTCTGTTCCGACACTTTCATTTTTTTTGCAATTTTACGTGTCTAACACATGCATGGGCAACACACCAAAGACACAGAAAAACACGTATTCGTGCCATATAACCCCTTTAAATAATGAGCAGAACCAAACCACATTACCTTACATTCATAGACAGGTTGTATTTTAAAACTATTTTAACACATTTACATTTGTGTGCAAATGTAAACGCATTTAAATCTGTTCTGCAGATTTTTGCACAGAATTAACAAAAAAGTCTACAGATTCCGTAGGTCCCTGGTATTGAGTAATGTCATATCCCTCTGAAATGAAAATAAAACTGCACTTGAATCTATTTATTATCAAAGTATTTGTCAGTAATGCAGCTATTTTGAGGGAAAATGTCATTAATTGCATTGCAGGCTGATTTAACATGTGCCCCTAAATTTTCTGCTTGCGCTCCTTAAAATGTTAGTTAGGGACTACTGTGCTCCTACTAAAAAAGGTAAGTCTGGAGGAGCCCTGATCTAGAAATCATTTTTTTGCCATTATCGCACACCCCTAAACCCACATTACCGGTGTATGTCGCTAAAGACGCGACGCAGCGCGACACTGTTTCAGTGGGGTCCATATTCACTTGTTGCACTGTGGTGAGGGTACAGCTGTATGTGTTACTAAAACATGACGGATAGGATAGCAGGGCTCTAAACTCATTCTTCCCACTGGTCGCACCAACTTACAATTTGGTCGCAACCTTTTTTATAGTAATCATGATGACCTTGCATATAGACCTCAGTTTATGAATTGTTCTGTAATGACCATGGTCATCCAAAGTTTAAAAGTACCCTAGTCATGAACAAGCCCAATAAATCCAAAATAAATGCAAAGGAACATTGTATTTGTTATTTTCTTCCGTTGTTATTATTTAGTTTTATAACTTGTATCAAGTTACTATATTCTTTGATTTTACCCATTGTGATGATTTATTAAGGGGTTTGGGCTTTGTGTTACTTAATATTATTCTCCTGTGCAACAAGAAGTCATGACTGTACTAGTGTTGTCACGGTACCACCATATTTCTGAAATAACTTCCACCATTGTTTAATCCATATTTAATAGAAATCAGACTTTGCTTTAGATTTCTTTTATTCAACATAATATTGTAAAGAATAAAACAAATGAAAATGTCATGGACAAAAATAATGCGACCCCTAAACTAATATTTTGTTGCACAACCTTTGGAGGCAATCACTGTAAGCAAAGTTTTTTCACGCAAGAGCTTTCTGACACTGGGCAGTACGTTTGGCTCCAGAATGCCCTGATAGTCTTGATCTTTCATTGTGCCCTGCACAGATTCAAGGCACCCTGTGCCAGATGCAGCAAACCAGCCCCAGAACAAAACCAAGCCTCCTCCATGTTTCACAGTAGGTATGGTGTTCACTTCTTTGAAAGCTTGATTTTTTTCGTCTGTGAACATAGAGCTGATGTGACTTGCCAAAAAGCTCAAGTTTTGACTCATCTGTCCAAAGGACATTCTCCCAGAAGGATCGTGGCTTGTCAATATGAATTTGAGCAAATACCTGTCTGACTTTTTCATGTTTTTCTTTCAAAAGTTGTATCCTCCTGGGTCTTCTTCTTGCTCAAAAAGCGACGGATGGTGCGATCAGAAACTGACGTACCTTCACCTTGGAGTTCAGCTTGTATCTCTTTGGCAGTTATCCTTGGTTCTTTTTCTACCATTCGCAGTATCCTTCTGTTCAATCTGGGGTCGATTTTTCTCTTGCGGCCGCACCCAGGGAGGTTGGCTACAATTCCATAGCCCTAATACTTCTTAATAATATTTGCAACTGTTGTCACAGGAACATCGACCTGCTTGGAAATGGTCTTGTAGACTTTACCTTTACCATGCTTGTCTATTATTTAAATTTTTATACAAACAAATGTCTATATAAACAAAATGGCGATGTGTTGCATCACCAAAAATGTGCCTAATACTCTGACTATGAGTGGCCAACCTCAAGCCTCTCCTCAGTGAAGACGCATGAAAACCCTTAAAAAAGTGTCAGAAACAAGATTCTCTGGTCTGATGAATCACAGTTTCAAGCATCATGTCTGGAGGAAATCAAGCACTGCTCATCACAATACCATTCCAAAAGTAAAGTGTGGTATTAACATCATCATGCCTTGTATGCAGTGTTGGGTGTAACTAGATACTAAGTAACTAGTTACTGTAATTAAATTACTTTTCCTTTGAAAAAGTAAAGTAAGGGATTACAATTTAATTACAGTTACTTCTGATGCAATTAAACTAAATACACGTGCATGGACATCAAAGGGAATGGGACTAAGTTTTATATTATTGATTTGAATAAATTAAGAGCCGTTTCATGTCTATCCTTGAATCACTGAACTAATCAAGGTTGATGTAGGATATAGAAAGTAATTAGTAATAAGTAATTAAATACTTTTTGGACAGAGTAATTTGTAAAGTAATCTAATTACACTATTGAATATGTAACTAGTAACTAGTAATTAATTACTTTTTCAGAGTAACTTACCCAACACTGCTTGTATGTGTTTATCAGCAGAAGGGACTGGGTGACGTTCAGGATATAAGAAAGGCACAAAATACAGGGATACCCTTTATGAAAACCTAGAGGTCGCGTTTAGCATAAATTCTCCGTCATTACATTTTTTTTTACCAGTGACGGAAAATCAGAAGGCCGTGGTTTGATGAATTACAATGAGGGCAATTTGTAATTCCCCTTTTTGTCGAGTTGGTAGCATCCAAACATTTTCTTTCATCAGAACGTGATCGTGAATGAGAGATGAGTGGCCAGAGATACCCCTGCCCTGAACATGATAAACGAGGCATTAGACAATGACGGTTTAAAAAACAAACTGAAAATGTTTTTTACAGTTCATAATAACACAGCGATCTCCGTGGCATTGTTCACGGCGATGTTTCTTGATCTGATTCTGCAAAGCATGTATCTGTCACTCACTTATTCCCCGCGTTGGGTGCACGCATACACACAGGCGCACACAAACCAGCGGTGCAGTGTTTACGGGCTTTTTCCTTCAGAGAGCGATAGCAGATAGCGTCATTTTGGATAAACCTTAACTTTCAGTGAGTGGAAAAATGTATCTCTCTTCATCTTCAACAGTGTTTACAAGCATCAATCATTGTTACTGACTCGACACATGAACATAAACATTTGTCTGTAATTATTATTTTATGTCTGACAACAGAAACATTAAATATGTAAACAACTTCGGGCTTTTTCGGGCATTCAGTTGTATAAAAATACAGTAAGTTCAGGGAGCGCATTTACGTCGCAATGATATATTAAACAATATCTGTTAAATATTCACAGCAAAACTTGAACATCAAAAGTGCATGAATTTTATCAGAATTTTACACGAACCATAATTGATCCAGAACATTTTGAATAATTTTAGAAGTCCGAAATGAGAAAAATTTATTATTTTAAAAGCACTATGTTTGTTACGAGACCTCAAATTGTCCTCTTGTTTCGCCAGGTGCATTAGCCGGTTTGATAGACATCGCCGCCGACTGGATGAACGACCTGAAGGAGGGCGTGTGTCTCAGTGCAATGTGGTTTAATCATGAGCAGTGCTGCTGGGGCTCCAACGAGACCACCTTCGCTGAGAGAGACAAGTGTCCCCAATGGAAGACATGGGCCGAACTCATTCTGGGTCAAGCTGAGGTCAGAACATAAACAGATTCTGTATGAACGTGCACCAATAAAAAGCATCATTGAGGAGCGTTTTGGTTTATTACTGGGTAATTCTTTCTCCTTGTGTCCTTTAGGGTCCTGGTTCCTACATAATGAACTACTTCATGTTCACATTTTGGGCACTTTCCTTTGCCTTCCTGGCCGTGTCATTGGTGAAGGTGTTTGCCCCTTATGCCTGTGGATCTGGAATACCTGAGGTAATCTTACATATTAATTAAAAACAACGACAATAGGGTTGAATTTGAGTAATTGTGCATGTCTGGTTTGTACTTTAAAATCATCTCACCTCTTTTCTGTTTGACTTCTTTTTTAGATTAAAACTATTCTGAGTGGCTTCATTATTCGAGGGTACTTGGGGAAATGGACCTTGTTGATAAAGACCATCACTCTGGTATTGGCTGTGGCATCAGGTCTTAGTCTCGGGAAGGAGGGTCCGCTGGTCCACGTCGCCTGTTGCTGTGGCAACATCTTTTCCTACCTCTTTCCCAAATACAGCAAAAACGAGGCCAAGAAACGAGAGGTTAGGCATTAGGACCAGAACAGTGTGTGGGTTAGGAGACAGTCTTGCAGTGTTTCCCACAGGATTTTGACAGACTTGTGGCGCTGGTGACATCACAAATTAATTGGCATATTTGTGACTTCATCACTTCGAGTTTGCGTCGTGTTAATGTTAGAACTTGATACCTGTTTTTTTCTACTCTCTGATCTATCAAATTATACTGTATTTTACAACTTTTTGCAACTGTTTTTAATACCATGCCTTGTACAAATCACTATTAAGGACGTTTAAATTTCAGGTCTTTTGCACCCGCAAGTTTGTTATTTTAAATGTAGACTAGCGCGCTCAAACAAAGAGCAACGCGGTTTTGCGCACATGTGGTGCGACAGCACTTTTCTTCAGGCAATTCGGTGCTGAAAATCCATGTATCCTTTGCCGGAATCTTCAGGGGAGCTTGCTCATGTTTGCTTAGCAGATGCCACAACAGCCCATGCTCCCGAGTGCTTTGACAAACGAGAAAGTGGCGCAATAAAATGCTGTATGAAAAACTTTGCATGCTGTAGTTTACACAGGACCTTAATTCTTCATGTACTTTGAAATGCGAACTGTCTTTCTTGTGATAAGAGAGGGAAATCTATGGCCGATGTTTTGCATCTCTGTCGAGCATGTCCACAGCTCCTCAGCTTGCCACTATAAATTTAATTTTGCCAAGATATTTTCAGAGACGATAGACAAGAGCCTATAGGTTAATAATTTAATGAAAATCTACTTTCAACCTGTTTTTCATTTTCTGATGGGTTAATGACAATATTTTCTCAACTTTTGATTTATTTTGTGCTACTTTCCATGACCATGTGTTTCTCCCATTACAGGTTTTATCTGCAGCTTCAGCTGCTGGGGTGTCTGTTGCTTTTGGAGCTCCTATAGGAGGAGTACTTTTCAGTTTAGAGGAGGTGAGTTTTACATCTTCATCTAATGGCTGGAATACACTACAAGACTTAAAATCTGAACAGATTTTTTTTCAACTAGACATCAAACACTTGCAGACTTTTTGAAAGTTTCAGATAGAAACACTAACTGATCAAATCTGCTGACTGGCACAGACTTTCTGCAACAAGTCCAGACTGAAAATCTGGGCAAAATCTGAGCAGAAGTCTTGTAGTGTATTTTAGCCTTAAGACGTTTGTACTTCTGCTGAATGTCAAAACTCAATAACAACATTGAAAAAAAGTTTTTCAGTAGAATCAATATAACAGATTGTATGCATTACAAATCGGCACCAATTCCAAGACTAGTTGCAGGCCTTCAAAACTGTATTTAGCTTAACTGATGTACTGATGTCTTTCCCCTTAGGTCAGTTACTACTTCCCACTAAAGACTCTGTGGCGCTCGTTCTTTGCTGCTCTGGTGGCAGCATTTGTACTGCGCTCCATAAACCCATTTGGGAACAGCCGGCTGGTGCTGTTCTATGTTGAATACCACACACCCTGGTACCTGTTTGAGCTTTTCCCCTTCATCCTGTTGGGAGTTTTCGGTGGCCTATGGGGGGCTTTTTTCATTCGGGCCAATATCGCCTGGTGCCGGCGCCGCAAATCCACACGCTTTGGTAACAATTGACTGTAATGTGAAATTAAAGGAATAGTTCACCCAAAAATATTTTTTTTCTCACTTGCGTTTATACTTTCGTAGATATATATGACTTCATTACTTTAGTGGAGCACAAAATGTTTAACAAAAATATGTTGTCTGTTTATGTCCATGTATACCACCCAAATGTTGACGCTCCAAAAAGTAATCATAGGTTAACCGATAGGTATATAAGAAATGTATTCATGTTTTGAGCTGATTTCGTGAATTTGAAGACAAACGTTGTACGAGGCACGCAAAAATCAATTGGTAGCATTTAATGATGGATGGCATGAGTCAGTGTAAATTATGATAGAATTTATATTTTTGGATGAACTTTTTTTTATATATATAATATGATTATTGAATAATAATGTTAATATCATGAGTTGAATGTTGAATGTGTCAAACTGTTACACCAGGAAAGTATCCAGTGTTGGAGGTGATTACAGTGGCGGCTATCACGGCCATAATCGCATTCCCAAACCCGTATACGCGGCAGAACACCAGCGAACTGATTAAGGAGCTGTTCACAGACTGCGGCCCACTGGAATCATCACAGCTCTGTCAGTACAGAAGTCAGATGAACGGTAGTCAAGCATACCCAGAAGGCTCGGAGGCTGCCGCCACGCCAGGTGTTTACTCTGCCATGTGGCAGCTCAGCCTGGCGCTCATCTTCAAAATCATCATGACCATCTTTACCTTTGGGCTGAAGGTGAGCATCCAGCGTTCGCTGTTGGGCAATTCACAGGAACATTTCTTTCGGTTGCACTTTAATTGACAATACATAAATTTACAACAGAAGTACATTGAAATCAGGACTGTAAAATGAAGTGACATTAGTTCAATCAACATTTATTTCATTAATATAGTATTTGGTTAAAGCTATTCTCAGGTTTTTTTTGTTTGTTAAAACATGAACAAAACCTTAAAAACATATGTGGTTTTATACGTTTAAAGAGCTGTTGGATTTTGCGGGTAAAATCAAGTTTGACGTCATTCGATTTAGATATTTAAATAAATAGGTCACCCCCAAAAAATCTGCCGTAATAAACTCGCCCTCATGCAATTCTGAGTGTACATGTCAGCTAAACACTGCTTGGAGTGTACATTTTTTTTTATCCTGCCTGTTGCTAGCTATGAAATGCCCTGAATTGTGCCCTGTTTTTGAAGCTCAAAAGAGCATCGTAAAAGTAATCCAGGAGGGGTTCAGGGGACTCCAGGGGCTAATAAATATGTTAAGCTAATGTGTCTTTTATACGTTGCATTAGAATTTAAACACGTGTAGATAAGAGGACTACATTCCTAATGGCGGCACACCAACTCCACACATCTCAACGTGGAATCTCAATGGTTCTTGCATGTCTCTTAGCAAATGGGATCCTGCCACAGCTTCAATGCTTGCCATGTTATTCTGTTGAGATTATCTAGAGGGATTCCCCTTGTTTAGCTCTTGAATGTCAATTTGGTTATGTGTCTGGATCCTCAGGTGCCATCAGGTCTGTTCATCCCCAGCATGGCCATCGGTGCGATCGCTGGACGGATTGTGGGCATTGCTGTGGAGCAGCTGGCATATTATCACCACGACTGGTTCCTGTTTAGAGAATGGTGTGAGGTGGGTGCTGACTGCATCACGCCTGGACTCTACGCCATGGTGGGGGCTGCAGCCTGCCTTGGTAAGTGTGCATGCATGGATGCTTTGTCCTTTCGTTGCATCTGCGTTCTGGCTAATGAAGCAATTTGCAATATTGTGCCGGCTGTAGGTGGTGTGACTCGCATGACGGTGTCTCTGGTGGTCATTGTGTTCGAACTCACTGGCGGGCTGGAATACATTGTTCCTCTAATGGCGGCCGTTATGACCAGTAAATGGGTGGGTGATGCGTTCGGGAGAGAGGGAATATACGAGGCCCATATCCGTCTGAACGGATATCCCTTCCTGGATGCCAAAGAAGAATTCACACACACCACGTTAGCACGGGACGTGATGCGTCCAGGACGCAATGATCCGCCGCTGGCTGTGCTCACGCAGGATGACATGACGCTCGGCGAGCTACAGACCATAATATCAGAAACGAGCTTTAACGGCTTCCCGGTTATCGTTTCCAAAGAGTCACAGAGGCTGGTAGGCTTTGCACTGAGGAGGGATATAACAATTGCTATAGGTAACTAAACAACACTTTTATTTCTGTTCTCACACAAACCTTGTCTGAACCTGTTTACACCAAAATCTAAGAAAATAAATGTCATTTCTTTACAGAAAATAATCCTTAGGCAGTACCAGTAGTTTACCAGACTAAACATAACTAGCCTTCTATGGTGCTGTGGTGCAAATAATGTTGTTTTTCTTCACTTTTGTTTCGCTCTCTACAGAAAATGCCTGCCGTAAGCAGGAGAGAATAGTGCTGAATTCCCGTGTGTATTTTACCCAGCATGCTCCGACCCTTCCTGCGGACAGCCCGCGGCCACTGAAACTCCGCAGCATCCTTGACATGAGTCCTTTCACCGTCACCGACCACACGCCCATGGAGATCGTGGTAGACATTTTCCGCAAGCTCGGCCTCCGCCAGTGCCTTGTGACACACAACGGGTGAGTGTCCACTTGGACGCCGGAGTGAGAAATGCATACCGTCCTCGGTGTTCTGTTTGAAATAAATTTCAACTAACATGTCCCATCGATAGACTGCTGATGGGGCTCAGTCTGTGGTGTCACCCATCTGGGCATTCACACACTGAACCTCGTGCCTGTCAGCTGCTA
This sequence comes from Triplophysa siluroides, assembly GCA_006030095.1. Lineage (NCBI taxonomy): Eukaryota > Metazoa > Chordata > Actinopteri > Cypriniformes > Nemacheilidae > Triplophysa > Triplophysa siluroides. The sequence goes on from VCII01000446.1 coordinate 715,994, forward strand.
GTCTCCTGCTCAGACACGGGTGAAACACTCTTGTACACACAAGCCTTCACTGTATCTATCCCCTTGCTTAACAATCTCATTTAAAAACCCTAGCGTTAGATATTGCAAAAGCCACACCTGAAAAATTGGCTTTAAAAATACTGATTGTTTGCATGTTAAATAAGGTAAATATATGTTTTTACGCCACAAAAGCCAGAGGGGGTCTACAGTATCTCAGCACTGTAGGTCTGCTTGGTCACAATGAGAGTTGCTCTGCACTGCACCCTGCTGTGTAAATGATGCAATGCACCAAATCGAGAAACTGGTTTTCAGATTAAAGGAACGGAACTAAGAAATCTCATTGTGTCACCCTTCATCCGCTTTCATGCCGTCCCAAACATGCAGAATTCTGATGTCTTGAACATTTACCTACATCTTGGCACAGAAGTAGTTAGAAGTTATCAAATCATTATTATTTCATGTTTTCTGAAGCCGTATGATAGCTTTTTGTGAGGAACAGACCTAAGTGTGAATCTCTGTTCCCCTCAACTGTAGCTCTGTAGCTTGATAAAGTCAAGTTATTTGCATTTCCGTACATTGAGATTTGGCTGCTCAAGACGCATAATGTAAGCATTTATTCTTTCGTTTTACACGGTCTACTAAAATGTTTGTAGCATTTCTAGTAATTTTACTAGTACATTTACTGTAATTTAGTAAAGTGAATTGTTTATTGTCATTTTTCATGCGAGTATGTCAATGCAGAAATGATTTAGACAGGTCGTCGCAAACACATTTTCCGGGCATGTTTGACAGCAGCTTTTGCTCAAATGAAACCGTGAAATGGTAAAATTCTCAGCTCATGTGTTCACATCTCCATACGTAGACTTTGTAAACTCCACAAGTTTCATACGCAGAATACATGAAACCGTACCACTCATTCACTCAGAGGCACGCAGAACAAGCAGCTAAGTAATTACTGACATTATTCAAAGCTTTTATTAGTTGTTCAGCGCTTCCTGATTTACTTCCTGAGATACTCCTTCCTGATTCATTATTTGCTCGATGTCGTGCCATTCCACATTAAACAGCAAATTGTGTTTTTATAACTGGATTCTGCCATTCGGTCCGCGTTTTCTGCATCGTTGAAATTTAGGGCACAGCTTGAGCCGCACTTACAGAGGAAGCGCACCATCATATTTTAAACTATCTCCAGAGAGGGGAAATAATCTGACCATAGAAAGATTTTAAGTCATTTTTGTTTCAGAATGGTAAAGTAATTATTGTTAAGCTCACAACTGCTTGCCAATCCAGCCTAATCATAGAATGACATTTTTATGCACATGGTGGTGGTTGCAGTATTTACAATTCGATTATTTTCTGTTTATTTAATTGCATTGCACCTGATTATTTTGATGATCTCGTATATTTCTGTTCATATTGCTTCTGTTGTCCTGTTGCTCTTATGTTGTTTTTTATTTTTCTTTGTACTTTATTTATGGCTGTAATTTTTGTTGCTAAGTGATGGTCGTCACGGTGTGTGTTGCAGGATTGTATTGGGCATCATCACAAAGAAGAATATTTTAGAACATCTGGAAGAGCTCAAGCAGCACGTGGAGCCCTTGGTGATTAGCCCCGCCCATGCCCCCACTCTGCCTGTTAGACTCCACCTCTTAGGAAGGACGCATGAAACTTGAGTGAAAAAAGACATTTCTGATGGGTTCCCCTAAACTTCAAATCTAGTTCTGAATAAAATTCTGTATGTCGCTGCATTTAACTTGATTTGACATTTTTGCAGTCACTTTTACTGATGTCTGTAGGAGAATATTTCATTTTAGTGTACGTTTTGGAATTGCAGTAATTCATGTATTCCATTTTAAATTGTTCATTTGACCATTGCCGATATGACATTGACGGCTCACATTAGTCTATTAATGCAACACATTTAATTCTATAATGCACTGCATTTCTTAAACAGGATTTGACTTGATCAATGGGGAAAAAGTCATACAGGAAAGTAAATGGGGTCAATTTGATTCATGTTGACTATAAAGAACAGTTTAGGACCAATAGCCTTGGGATTCCAGTCTCAACTGCCCAATGCTTTCCTGACAGCCCTCTACTGTCCTGTTCCAATAAAGTTTAATAACTTAAAAAAAAAAGAAATTCTCTATTCTCCTGCAGACGTCATTATTGTTTTGTAAAATCTGCTTTCACTCAGATTATTGCTCCTGTCCTCGGTCATCCCCGCAGATTAGAGTAGTTTGTCACAAAGCCATGGTGTCTTTGAAATGCACTCTTATTTAGCCCTTCCCTTTAAACTCTGCATTGTGCACGTGTACTCACAAAGCACATCTAATACACATGCCGTGATGTCCTTCATCTGAATTGTTTTTGTTTTCCTTGTTTATTGCTAAATTCCTTGGTGGGCTGCCCGGTCTGCATCCGCTGGGCTACAGATCGATGACATCTGACCCCTTGCGCAGCTCCGCCCCTTAACTATTGGCGAGTAACTGTCATGTGTAGCGAATATTTTCTCATTCTACAACATATATATTTATTCATCTCCGTAGGCATAGTTGCTGTGAATAGGATTTTGTGTTGCTAGTACCATGTTGATTTGATGTGGCTCTAGAATTATAGCACTTCCTGTAGTGTGTAGTCAGCTGAACCCTAAACCGACAATCCTCACTTCGTCTCAAATCCCACACCCTGTCCTTTTTACTTTTATCCACAAACATTTTGCGAAGGTTTGACACTCATTTCACGAGCGTTTCATGCCTCTAGCTCTCTTTGGATGGACTCGCACATTTCTCAGTCAAATTTTCTCACCTTTTCTCTGTGTGACAAACAGTCATCAAGTTTAAAGTGATATTTCACCCCCCCCCCAAAAAAATCATTACTTACTCACCCTCTTATCATTTCAAACCTGTATGCCTTTCTTTCTTCCGCAGAACACAGTGAAGATATTTTGAAGAATGTTGTGAACTGGTCCACATTCACTTGCATTGTTTTTTGTGTCCATACAATAGAAGTGAATAGGGGCCTTCTCTGTTCGGTTACCAACTTTCTTCAAAAATCTTCTTCTGTGTTCTGCAGAAGAAAGAAAGTCATAAAGGTTTGAAATGACAAGAGGGTGAGTAAATGATGACAGCATTTTCATTTCCGGGTGAGCAATCACTTTAAATCCCTTTTCAGGACCAAACTCAAGAGCATAGTTCATGTGGAAGATTGGTTGACCATCAACATATCAGCAGGCATACTCGATTAAGAAAAATGCATAATTGGGTCTATACAAAATATCTATTTGGACAAACAGTGTTGGGGTAGTGTGCATAGTAATGCTGTATTTACAGTGTAGTACTTGCGCTGTGAGCAAACTCTGAACTAACACCATTTTTATCCTTAGTGTTATTCAAGTATTGTAAACATTATTACATTATTGAAAAGCAATGATGTAACCACACAATTCGCCTGGCGAAGTGCGCTGTTGTACTACTACTGTATCATGGGTATAAAATGTAATGTGTATATATAATTATTATAGGTAAACATACCTACTAATTTATAAGATCTTGTTTCTCATGCCTCCCTCTTTGAACAGATAAAATGCCTCTTTCATCTGTGGACATAAACTAGTTCCATCTCGATTTTGTCATATTAATGTTGTGAAAAATGATTCATTTTATAAAGATTTAATATTCACTGATCTTTGTCACTTTAAGTTAAAGTCTGTTTAGGAAGTAGACTTTCAATGTGGATGAGCTTAAAGGAAGCACACACTGAGCTTAGTGGGAGCAGCAACAACATTTCACAAATTAAATCATTTAGGACATGTAGTTATAGTTAAAGTATTAAAGCTAACTTAATACTTTAACTAATATTGACAATATCTATGAAATTATCATTTTTCATGTTGACGTCACACCGAAACTCTTAATTTTCATACTAGCGTCACCCCAAAATAAAATGAAATCTTTAAAAATGACAGCAGTGTAAAACCACTTAATTAACTGTAAATGTATAATGGATTTTATGGATTTTAAAATACAATTCAGTAAATGCTTGTGAAGTAATATATTAGTGTAGCACACAATCTTATACAGCTAGTGCTGTTTTTTTAGTGTACATTCCAGTTAATATCAGTGAATCTGCAGTTGCTTCGTTTTGACTTCAGCCATAGAAACCAGCTAACTTACACAATAAAGGACAACAAAAACATGATTTTTGAAAAAAACAAACGGAGTTATCTCCTTTTGGAAACAAACTCTTCATATATACAGAAGGGTGAGAAAATAATGACAATATTGTCATCCATTCCATTTCTGATTAATTTAATGCATTAATGTAACATAACTACTAAAAGTAAAATTCCCCAACACTGTAGACAAAAAGCAAAGCGAACACATGTTGTGCATAAGTATGCTCTTGAATTTGTGTTGTAATATAACTGTCTGTTCTCTCATTCACCAAGGCCAGAGTGTGTGAAGATGGAGGCTCTCACACGGTTTCACTTCAAGTTGCAACACTTGCTTTTCACTGTATAGGTGCTGTCGGCTCTTAGAAACACTATAGTGATTCCTGCACAGTGCATCTTTCACACTCTCTGCCGTTCTTTAAACCAGAAGCTGTCAACGGTCTGTTGCCAAGTCTGCAGTTTTATTTTGACATAATGCAGTTAAGGAAAAGGTTTGACTTAGGTTAAAACATTGTCAATTATCCGCATAATGCAGCTGGGTTTGTAAGTTTCTTAAAATTCACCAAAAATACTGAGGTTTTGATTCATTTCAGTGGGTCTTCTCTGCAGAACCTGGCGACAAACATGACAGTTCTCATTGCAGAAAACAAAAAAGGAAACTAAATCATATTTTCCCCTTTTCTCTTTCTAGGCGCCTCCTTGGTGTTATTACAAAAAAAGATATCCTCCGTCATATGGCCCAGATGGCAAACCAAGACCCCGAGTCCATAATGTTCAACTAGCATCTTCCTTCTCTCGCTACGAGGAAGAGAGTGAAGAGGAGGTGCGTTTACTGGACAATTCATCCCTCTGACCACATGTCCCTTTGTTACCCTTACACTTGCCACTCAAAAAAAAAATAGAACACTAAACCAGCCTGGACCCCATCCTGGTCGAATCTTCTGGATACATACATAAGATACTAGAAGGAGATGTTTGAGCCTTGCTGCTTGAGAAGCTTGGAGATTTGGGCAAAGCTTCAGTTTCGGATGCTCTGCGTGGAGAGACCTTCTCCACAGCTAACTCTAACACACACGCATGTACAAACACCCACGCCTGTGGTCAAGACGCATTTGTTTCACCTTCAGGTCCCTCTTATTTGAACTCTTAGCTTTCTGCCTTAGAAAATGTGTCCCCAAGAGGTGACAGGTCAAGATGAACCGCTCATTTGCGAGGAGGGACCTTCACCACAAAGCACCACTGCCCTGTCACAAAGACTGCATAACATTGTTTACCTGTAGTGTGTATGTTGTGACAGAGTGAGATTGTGTTTGAGAGTGCATCCCAACATTCCAGTCAGGATATGTGAGGCAAAAGAAACTCTTTAAGGGATAGTTCACCCAAAAATGAATTTTCGTCTTCATTTACTCACCCTCATGTTGTTTCAGACCTGTGTAAATGTTTGTGTTCTGTTGAGCACAAAGAAAGATAATTGGAAGAATGTTAGCAGTTTTCAGTTCTGGGACATCACCCACTACCAAGTACCAAAAAATGTTCTCTTGAACACAAAATTTGATATTTTGAAGAATTTAGGAAAACTAACAGTTCGAGGGGAACTTTTGACTACCATTTATTTTTTTATGCTATGGTAGTCAATGATGTTCCAGAACTACAAACGGCTGACATTCTTCCAAATATCTTTCTCTGTGTTCATCAGAACAAAGTAATTTTTTTGGTTATGAAATTATATTAGGGTGAGTAAAGGATGACATAATTATTTTTTTTGGGTGAACTATGCCTTTAATGTCTACACAGATCATGTTCATATTTATGAATCTGTGAGGGTCTAGCATTCAAATGGTGAACTGATCAAATATTTTAAAGCAGGCTTTGTGCTACCTAGGGACGGAAGGTGAAGAGAGAAACAAGTGAGTCAATTAACTTCCATTAATCATCTTCAACATTGACACTAGGATAGGTGTGCTAAACTGGAGTCATTAGGAACTAGTCGACCAAGGTTTTCTGGCAGGTCTTGAAGCACCCACACTGGGAGCATTTGTTTGTTTTTCATTACCTGTAAACAACCGTAAAATACGCTTTTCTTTTAAAGCTGTTGTCCTTGTTGTTCTACTCCATGCATTAAGCAACTCCTCTCAGCTTGCAAACAAAAATGTAACAAATGTATTTTTGCTAACAAATGTAAATGTTCAAATTGGGTTAGTTCCAGAGAAGTTAGTAAGTGGCCTTTGCTGCATGTTCACTCTTTTTCCCATTTTTTATTGCAATCAATCTTTTTACAGTAATACAAAAAATTCACACTTTATTGTAATGCCATAATGAAAACCATATACTATCTAGAGAACATAATAAAAAAAATACAGATTGTTGCGTAATGTTTGTACTTAACCAATGTAAACAGACAGTTTCATTATATAATTATTATAATACCACCCTATTTTAGGTAGGAAACTGTACGTTTTTGGATGAGAGGGTTGTCATTAAAACCATATGTACATAGAGACAAAAACGGTAAACCATTTCCAGAATTTAAGAGTACGATTAAGCAATGTGACCAGGCTAGAGACGGAATGAAAAGTTGCACTTAATATACGACAACTGCTATTGGCGATTTGGATTGCTTTTGGTGAGATACATGGCACAATTTTGTGCCAATTCGATACAGACACGAATACAGATTGGGTTTAGCAATGGTTACTACCGTATATTATATCAGACCATTGTTATAACCTACCGGCTGCTCTGAACCTTCGGTTTCTCCTAAAATTTTAATGAGTTGCATATTAGCATGTTATGTTTTTCCAAAATAAGGCAGAAGTGTTGTCTTTTACCATGGAAACAAAAAAGGTTCACCGATCTGTTAACTGGCATTTGAACCCTGAACCCGCTGACGGATATTATATGAGCACATGTGGGCTCTTTTTTTCTCAGCAGTTGATTGCACTGTTCATCAATGAAGAAAACGATGTTGTTGTACATTGATCTCATTTTTATTTATACTAGTGCTTGAGTTGTACAATATGGAGAATTTTACTTATCATTGATGGTTTAATTGTACATTATAAATATGTAAAAATTAAATTGTTTTAAATTAATGGTTGATCTTTTGTTTGCATAGTCTTGCTCTCACTGATTCTGTACCACACGTCAATATGCTTCTGTCTGGTAAATCAATGAATTGTGGGTATATGTTTGTCATTTTTATTAGTAAAAAAACAATTAGTTGCAATTTTAAATATAGCTGCGAGCAGCAATATGGGGCCAAGACCCAGCGAGCGCAGCGTGGAACCATGCCGGCGCAGAGCAACGAGAGCTTAAACGACAGAAACGGAACGTACGTGGCAAAAGGTCAGGTTGAGAAATACAGGTGAGACTAGCTGCGCCACCCAGCTACACACTCAAGCGCTGCCTGAAGCTAATGCAGCACAGAGCCAGAGCAGCACGGAGCGACAAGAGCAAAAACCGGCAGATATAGAACGTACGTGAGAAACAGATAGGTTATGAAGAGACGGTGAGAATGAAATCAAATCGAAGACTTCACATATACATTTTACATGTGCTACACACAGGGTTTATAGGCTCTATAACCATCTTGACCATGGGAAAACATTTAAATCAACCAATCAGATTTCAGAAATAAGTTTACAGTTTATTTTAAATTGAATCTTCCAACCAGGATTAGGTGCTTCTAGACCATTGTTTTTCACTTATCATTTCCCTCTGATTTTAAGGGTAAGTTTTGGTGTTGGTTTGTTTTATTTATAAAAATGTTGTCCTTAGGTAAACAAAATATGTTGTCCTGGGGACGTCAACCACTTGGCAAAATCAGGTAGAGCGGGTTTATAACCCTCAACTTCGAAGTCTCGAGGTGTGGGTTTAACAAGTTGCACCATTCAGCTGCGCCCATAAGCGCTGTCTGGAGTTATAGCAGCACAGAGCGACAAGAACAAAAACCAGCAGATACAGAACGTACTGTACGTGAGAAACGAAAGGGGATGTAATGAGAATGTGAGAATCAAATCGAAGACTTCACATATAAAGGTTATGCGTGTTACCCACAAGGTTCGAATCCCCAACCTCGAAGTCTCAGGGCGTGGGTTTACCAAGGAGCACCACTCAGCTGCACCTGTAAGCGTCGTCTAGAGCTATAGCAGCACAGAGCACAAGAGCAGATATAGAACATGCATGAGAAGGAAATAGGTTATTGAAGAATAGGGGAGACTGAGTTCAACCTGTAGACAAATCGTAGAGAATTAAATGCAATTTTAGACTTCATGTATAAATGCAACACTCTTGAACCAGAGGCTTGCGGTTTATCTGGTTGAGCCACTTGGTTGATGTACTTGGCTCAGGTTGCAGTGGAGAGTTTTCAGTGCTGTAAGCATTGATACGAGCATTGAATCCCTGAAGGTGCTGAAATGAGAACAGAAATACAATGTATTTGAGAAACAGATAGCATAAATGAGAATGAACTCAAGAAGATAATTTTGTATAGTAATGCACCAACGTACATCCAGTCAGAATACTTTAATATGAGAAAGAGACATGGGTCTCATTCACTAAGCATGCGTACGCACAAATTATTTAATTGTAAAACTGCAAATGTTTTCACGAACAAATCATGATTCACTAAAACTTTTGTACTAAAATAAAAAAAAAGATAGGTACAGATGAAAGCACACGTACGCAAAAATCACCAGTCTCTCTTTCTGTCCTCCAGACTAGTAAACATAAAATAATGCTGAAACCTCTCAAAAGTAATTTAATAAACGTTAAACCAAGTAAACATTAACAAAATACAGATAATCAACTATTACGACTTGGATTGCTTAATATTAGATCTTTCCTGTAGCTCAGTGGTAAGAGCATGCGCTAATGACGCAAGGTTGTGGGTTCGATCCCAGGGGATTGCAAATACCTATGTAAAATGTATAGGATAAAGTAATGTAGCGTCTGCCAAATGCCTAAATGTAAATGTAGATCTCTCTCTAATAAAGCAGTTTTTGTTACAATTTGATAACATAATTGTACTGCATAAAACCAGATGATTATATTACTTTAAATGAGTCTGTCCCCCAAGATTATTATTATAAACATTAGCCTTGTCTGAGGGGGAGGTGTCTCGCACTTTACAATAACACTTTTAGCATTTCTAAGAAGTTTAATTTTAAATACAATTATTTTGAAGTCATGGTACTTGTAACATGTAACAACACCTAATACTAAGGATAACATTTTTTTTTACATTTATTCTGGCTATTGTATATAGACCGCCAGGGCACCACACAGATTTTATTAAAGAATTTGGTGAGTTCTTATCAGAACTAGTACTGGCTGCAGACAGAGTCCTTGTCGTTGGTGACTTTAACATCCATGTAGATAATGATACAGATGTTTTAGGAATGGCTTTCAAAGACACTCTTAACTTAATAGGTGTTAGACAACATGTGTCATGACCCACTCACCTTCGTAATCATACTTTAGATTTAATACAGTCTTGCGGTATACATGTGGATGACGTTAAAATTCTACAGCAGAGCAAAGACAGCAAATATTATAACAGCCACCTTATATGCTTTAGGCACATATCCTAGTGTCAGAGATAAGGCCCCTTGTCCAAAAAAATAACTTGACCCTAAAGAACTAGTTAACTACAGACCTATATCAAATCTACCTTTCAAGTACTTGGAAAAAGTAGTTTCAACCCAATTATGTTCCTTCCTCCAAAGGAAAGACATCAATGAAGAATTCCAATCCGGATTTAGAGCACATCACTGAACATAGACTGCCTTGATCAGAGTTACAAATTATCTGCTTTTGGCGTCTGACTGTAGCAGTATCTAGTTATTGGTGCTGTTAGACCTGAAGATTACGTCGGCCATAATTGAATAGCTTTGAAATGGTATAAATCTTACTAGCAATAAACAATGAGGTGTCACGCAAATCACAAGTCCAGTGCGGTGTACCATAGGGCTCAGTTTTAGGGCCTCTGCTCTTTGCACTATACATACTACCTCTAGGAGATATAATAAAGCGACATTGAATTAGCTTTCACCGTTATGCTGATGATACTCGAGCTTCCTCAAAGCCTCACGAAACACAGCAGTTCAACAGAATAATGGAATGCATAGTCGATATAAAAAACCGGATGAGTAACAACTTTTTATTACTTAGCTCAGACAAAACAGAAGTGTTACTTATTGGATCAAAAAGCGCCATACGCAACAACTATGAATACTGTTTAACTATTGACGGATGTTCCATAAAAATCAGCAAAGAATCTTGGCGTTTGATTCGATGTCGCCAACACCTGTAAAACCGTGTTTTTCCATCTTAAGAATTTATCTAAACGAAGTCATATGCGGACACTATCAGATGCAGAGAAGCAAATTCATGCATTCATGACGCAATACTAGATTATTGTAACACACTATTAGGTCTGCCCTGTGGGCCTATTACAAAAAACTCCAGCTAGTTCAAAACGCAGCAGTTCGAGTTCTTACACAAATGAAAAAGTATGAGCATATTAGCCCGGTTCTATCAACATTGCACTGGTTACCTATTAAGGAATGCATTAACTTACCTCTTCAGTACCTGAGTGAGCTTCTCGTGTATTACAGTCCTTCACGTTCACTACGTTCCCAGGGCTCCGGTCAGTTGGTAATACCTAGAATTTTAAAATAAAGTGCAGATGGTAGATCATTTTCCTATCTAGCGCCTAAAGTTTGGAACAGTCTTCCTTGTTCTGTCTGAGAGACAGACACACTCTGTCAGCTAGATTCAAGACGCATCTTTTTAACCTTGCATATATAGCAGGGCAAATGATTGCTGGGGTTGCTCATTACTATTGGAGCCTTTCGACTGTCTACAGGACCTGGAACCTGTACCCTTTTTTTAGTACCACCTCGGTCGAGGTTCCAACTGAGCCGAACCGATACTATAATGAGACGTGAAAACACTGCGGATCAATAATTGGTCAGCGGATAATCGTCCATTACCAATGTCATAAGATTTGCGACACGAGACATCACACCCAGATTTAAAAACAGTCAGCAGCAATACCGCCGTGTTGTTCTAAAGCAAAGTTTAAAAGAAATGGCTTTTACATGGTCAGTAGATAAGGTGCAGACATTCCTTTCGTTGGTAGCAGAGGACCGTATCCAGTGAGAGCTGGAAAGGGCGGAATGAAAAAGTATACCAAGAAATTGCTCGGCTCATGGCTGCACAAGGCTACCAGCAGACCTACAAACAGTGTAATTTAAAGTGCCAATTAAAAAAACTAAAACGTGACTACAGAACAACACGCTGGAGGGACTATGTCTCCCGGCTGGCCTGGGAACGCCTCGGTGTCCCCCCGGAAGAGCTGGAGGAAGTGTCTAGGGAGAGGGAAGTCTGGGCGTCCCTGCTTAGACTGCTGCCCCCGCGACCCGGCCCCGGATAAGTGGAAGAAGATGGATGGATGGATGGATGGATGGGTGACTACAGAACCATCAAAGACCAGCCGGAGTGGGTCAAATAGGAGATTGTGGAAGTAGTTCGACCAAATGGACGCTATCTACGGATGTAGGCCGACAAGCAACGGTAGAGAGGGTACCCTAGACTTGTTGGAGAGCACAATGGAGGATGGTATGTTTTGTTATGTAACTATTAAACTTAAAGCTTCAATTAATTGCACTTTACTAGGGATATACTTTTTTTACATCCATGCCTAAATGGTTACATTTTTGTGAAACCACCATGCTGACAACATGCTCAATGTAGCACAAAGACTAGTAGCTAACAGCTAGCTGCATTGCTATTGATTATGGTCAGTGATGTTTTGGAGTTATGTTGCAGTAATTTGTGCAAGAAACTGATTGTATTAACTTTTTTCTTTCAGATACATTGTCTACAATTGATTCTTTAGCACTTTCTCCGTGCAGTGACGCCTCAACTTTCCAACTGGTGGTAGCACCATTGCCACCAGCACAATCGGCAACACCAACTACCTCCAGCAACAGCAGCATGACACCGAAGCGTGTGGTCACAGGTATAACATAATAGCAAACTCATGGTTACAAATACATCTAGCCTAGCTTACCTAATGCATTATATCACAATATCAGCTGTATTTCATTATAGAACATGTATATCTTTATATAATCACAATATGGGATAAGATATATCCTGAATTCCTGTTGCTCACCATAAACACATTATTTATTTCCTCATAAAATTGTTCCTCACAGTAAAAACCTTTAGGTTGGCAAGAAAACTCATGTTTCTAACTTTCTCATTTTGGTCCAGGCAAGAGTAAACGGAGCCTGCACCATCAGGAGCATCTTGCTGTTTTAAGAGAGATGCAGTTGGCTTACATCCAACAGCAGGAGCTGAACCGGGCACAGAGGGAGCGCCAATTGCAGATGGCAATTGATGAGGCCAGGCAAGCAAGGGAGCAGGAAGCGGCCGTAAGGATGGAGGAACATGTACAATTTGCTGCATTCAATCAAGCCTTCCTCAATGTCATGGGAATGCCTGTACAGGCGATGAGTGGCAAGTGAGAACCGAACTCTCGGTTTATTTTATTTGTCACTTTTTTTGCACATTTTTTTTAAGTTTTCAATTGATCTTTTACATTTTTTGTATATACTGTATATATATATATTTATGTAGGTCTTTAACATTTGCTGTGTTTACATTTTAACTTAAAAAAGGTCTTGTGTTTCTATTTTTTTGTATTTGCACGTTGTTCAGTATTTGCTCACTAAAGACATTTTAACCTTTACAACTTTGTATTTGTTTTTCTTTAATAAACAATAAACTGGTCAAACAAATTTACTTTCTTAGCTTCTCAAAGATTTTATATTTCATGAGCATATACCGTACCACTCCATTAATGTAAATGATACATTTTATACAAAAGCCAGTTTAAAAAAGAATGGAAGGGAGACATGTTATAATTTGAAAGAAAGTACAAATGTATTGTTAATACACTTGGCAGACAACACGAATAGCTAACTTGTCAAGTAACGCATCAGACCCTCAGGCACATCCCTATCCTCCTCCACAGCCAGTGCCACCACAGGCTCTGCAGCTGAAGGTGAATACCAGGAATTTTCGTAGGCTTCTCCATGACTCTCACAAAGGTTATGTAGAGCACAGCATGTCAGCACCATAGATTTCACAAGGTTGACAGCACAGTCACTTCTTTTCATAAGGCAATGCCATCTTCCTTTTAATCTACCAAAAGGTTTCTCAACCACTAGACGTGCTCTGCAGATTTTAAAGTTGCAGACCTGATGTTCTGCTGTCAGACGTCCAGTGTCATGGAATGGTTTAGGTGCCAGTTCTGCAAGGGACAGGCAGAGTCTCCAAGGATGTAGTAGCCAACATTCACCCCACCAATGTTTCTGGTGTTAGCTGGTATGTGGTTTCCAAGGGTTGCCAACTCCCACAGTGTGGACAGTCTCAAAACACGAGCATCATTCAGGCTTCCAGGAAGTCCTGTGCAAACATTCAAAAAAAGTCCTCTGCCATCCACAACACCTTGAAGGATAATGAAGTGCCAGCCTTTACGGTTGAAATAGTCCCAGTAATAGTCCTGTGGTGCTATAATGGGTATGTGTGATCCATCAATAGCACCAATACACTGTGGGAGCCCCTATCTGTTCTCAATGGACACAGACATTTCTATAAACTTTTCCTCATCTGGAAATTAATTTGTTCTGGTACCAACAACATCTCTGCAGCAGTACAGAACTCCTGAACACGCCGACATACAATTGTTTCACTCCAAAAAGATGCCCAACACTTCTGTACTCCGAGGCAGTTGCAAGCTTCCACAGTGCGATAGCTACTTTCTTCTTTAGAGGTAAACACACGCAGAAGTTTTTGTCCTGTCTCTCCATGGCTGAATGCAGTTTGTTGCACAAGTAGACAAACGTTTCTTCAGACATTCTTAAATTCTCCAGGCTCTGCGTGTTTGTAAAACCGGGAACAATTACATCCCACCACTCGGAAGCTCGGTTAAATCTCCAAACAGATGGTCTGTGACGATATCTTTGCAAAGTATGATACATCTGTAATACATGGAATACACATCTAAACACGTAATATTTGCTGTATGAAATTGCGATCGAGACCGTATACACATTGTTAAAACAAGATTATCTTACCCTTGTGCGGCGTCTAGCAAACCGAGCGATGTCGTCGTCTGCACTGTCTTGTAAGAGTTCCCAAACTCTCTTGTATTTTGAGCAGTAGTTTGTTTTGCTGCCATAAGTCTCTGTTGAAAAAAAATCTTCGTCTTGAAGTGACAACATCCACATACCAAGAACCAATAACACCATTCGATCATGGTGCGTTATTGCTACAGTTTTGTGGCGTGCGTTTGTTTGTGTCGCGTCTACGATGATGTCACGGCAGTACAGAGGGCGCAAATATGACGATAGTTTATAATCCCACCCACTTTGAAGCGGTACTAAACTGCGGTGGAAAAGCAAACTGAACCGAGACTGAAACGAGCTGTACCGAATCGAGTGGTACCGAACCTGACTGTACCATGCAGTGGAAAAGCGCCATTAGATCAACCGGAACCAGGAACACTTCCCATAACAACTGATGTACTTGCTGCATCAAAGAATGTAGAACAGCAATCTACTCTCAGCTATCTTTTCTCATTGTTCCGATGCTACCGCAGCGAGCAGGATGCAGTCTATGCTCAGACTTGGTGGAGAGCTGAGAGAGGGAAGCGGCGACCTGGCAAGAGCTGAGATGGTAGAGCTGAAAGAGGGAAGCGGTGACCCATCAAGTCCTCACTACAAAATGTCAACTGCTATTAGATTATTAATCATAATATTAAACCTTTTATCTACCTTTTTTTTTTTTTTTCATTTAGCCCAGTTGTGCAAGCACTGTCGAACTTGTAGAGATGCTGAAGTTTTTGCCAGATGAGAATTGGTTCCCCTGGTTGGGCCCTGGTTCTCCCAAGTTTTTTTTTTTCTCCATTGAAGTTTTGGGTTCCTCGCCACTGTTTGCATACTGTTTGCCTGACCGGGGGGTTGCTGACATTAGCTGTAGAATTTGAAGTTTTCGTATTTATTAAAATAACTTTAAGATGTAACATTCTACTTTATTTATTTCTTATAACATATAGGAATTTATAGTCCGTCTTTTATCTAAAATGTGTGCTTCTCCTGTCATTAATAGCTTATGTTAACCAACCTTTCGGGGGAGGCGAGGTAGTTCTTCTCTATCTGGAGAAGGAGCAATTGACTTCTGCTACCTCACACACCTCGATGAGCCACGAGGGCCGAGGCCCGCAACTTTTCTGCAACTTGTCAGCAGGACCGCATTCTGAAATCATTTAAACATTTCCATCTCTCCAAGCGCATAAAGATATCGGTCCAGCACAGAGCCTGCAAGTATCCGTTTCTATGTATAGAATAGCTGCATTAAGGTTGTGCCTCCTTGTTAAAGATGATTTTCATCTGATGTTCAGAAATTGCTGCCATGCCCTCTCACTCACTTTATCTCTCTTTCTCTCTCCGCGCTCCCTAGCACGTTTGTGTTTCATGTTTCATGTATTTTTTTGTGTTTATGCGATCGTCGTTATGTTTACCATGAAGAATAGAGTTTAATAAACAACCATAGAGACATTTGTGATGGGTTTTCTGTGCTCACGCTCACAAACTTAGTCACTTAAACTGTGTTTCGATCTATGCTACCTTTGCTCTAAATCCTGTTTTGTAAAGTCATGTTACTTATGGCCATGAGGTAACGTAAAGTGTATAATATCACTGATGCATTTGCTGGACGAATGCATACAAATATTGTTTTACTTTATATTACTAATCAAAACTGTAAAATATGTATATTTAATAACGATTATTGTACCTATTTTCCTTTGAGCTAAACTGATTCCTTGACTGAAATTGACGTTATAAATAACTAATTTCATGGATGTGATCTTGATAGATCTGGTGGAGAATCATATTTGGTGTGCTAAACTCATCCTTTTAACATACAGCAAAAATCGCTACATGGGTAAGACTATTGTATTCTGGTGCCACTTGTATTGTCAAAGTATGGGGTGGTTTAAGTTGGCCCATCTCTGTAACAAGAGTTATAAGACAAGGTTGTCCTTTATCAGGGCAATTATATAGTATAGCAATTGAACCTTTGCTCTGTAAATTACGTGAGAAAATGTTTGGGTTTTTAATACCGGGAATTTCTGAAAATTCGAGAAGTGTTTTAAGTGCGTACGCTGAGGATGTGACAGTGTTTGTTAATATTATACAAGATGTTAAGATTCTATCTGAGACACTCAATGTTTATCAGCTAAGGTTTATTGGGATAAAAGCGAAGCTCTATGGGTAGGTCAAGAGCTTGCTGGGAATCTCCCACAGTTGCCTGGGAATTCATTTAAATTCAATTCAAGTTTATTTATATAGCGCTTTTCACAATGTTTATTGTTCCAAAGCAGCTTTACAGGAGCAAATAAGAAAAACAGAAACACAGCACAGTGCATGATGTTTATAGAACAAGCAAGATCATTCTAATAAATAATATCTAATAAATAATTCAATAAATAAATGCAGTCTCCCGCTGAGCAAGCCAACACAGCCCTGCTGTGGTGAGGAACCCAAACTCTAATGATTGATTAATGGAGAAAAAAAAAACTCGGGAGAAACCAGGCTCAGCCGGGAGGGCCAGATCCCCTCTGACGTGTCATAGCTGCACTCAGTTACCCCGACCAAAAGCCACCGAGCAAACATCCACGAAGAAGAGGGAGGGCCCACCACCCGCGACTCAGGAAGTCCCACTCGCCGAAACCGTGCGGGTCCAACCCGGTCCCACTCCACGATCGACACAAGACAATAGAGGAACAACCATGGAAAATAGTAATGGCATAATGTAACTTTATTCCTCTGCTGTCCGACATCGACCACAAAACAAGACCCACACAGCCCCAACAAGAATCCCCTAACCACAACCAACAATCCCCCCACTCCCCACAAACACTCACCCAGCAACCTCCAATCAGGGCCACTGAATGCAGCTATAACTTCAAACTGCTGTCATGTGATATAAGTTTAGCATTTTATACCAAGTATTGTAACTTTAGCATTAATGTGACAAGTAGTCCGTCTTTGCTCTTAGCTGGGGATGGAATTTCCTGAGATGGGATGGTCGGATGGTCGTCTTTCTCTTGGGTGGTGATGGAATTGCCAGAGATGGAGCTGGGATGGTCAATCAGTCCGCAGGCTCTCGTAGGAGGATGGCACAGGAATTTCAGATGTAGCTGGCATAATCTCTAGTTGGGGATGGGCATATGACGTCCATCTGGGCCTGGTGGAATCTCTCCCTGGATAAGTCATGGGTGGGTGGAGGCAGAAAGAGAATAATTAGCGTAGCTGCTGTTCATTTACTATGCCTTAGTGAAAGCTTGGCTGAAAAGATGCGTCTTTAATCTAGATTTAAATTGGGAGAGTGTGTCTGACCCTCGAATAGTATCGGGAAGACTATTCCAGATTTTAGGTGCAAGGTATGAGAAAGCTCTGCACCCTTTGGTGGATTTTGTTATTCTAGGTGTTATCAAAAGTCCTGAGTTTTGAGATCTTAGAGAGCGTGATGGGTTGTAATGTGATAGAAGCTCTGTTAAGTAGGTAGGGGCTAAACCGTTTATGGCTTTATAAGTAATTTAAAGAACTTTAAAATCAATTCGATACCTAATGGGTAACCAGTGAAGGGATGATAAAATTGGGGTTATGTGATCGTATTTTCTTGACCTGGTTAGAACTCTGGTAACTGCATTCTGAAGAAACTGTGGTTTGTTTATTGAAGATGAAGGACAACCACTAAGTAGAGCATTACAGTTGTCAAGTCTTGAGGTCACAAATGCATGAATTAGCTTTTCTGCGTCAACAACACATAAAATATTTCGTAATTTGGCAACATTTCTAAGGGTTTTAAATGACAGGTTGTCGTCTAATATAACGCCTAGATCTTTAACTGTATTTGTCGGAGTTACAGTGCAGCCTTCGATTTGCAGGTTATAATCCGAGATATTCTGTTTACGTGTTTTTGGTGCGATAAGTGATATTTCTGTTTTGTTAGAGTTTAAAAGAAGGAAATTACTAGTCATCCAATGTTTTATATCTTTGATGCACTTTGCCAGTTTGGATAGCTTTTTTTTTTGATAAGTAAGATCTGAACCATTTTAGTGCCTGTTTCTGAATACCGGTATAATTGTGTAAACAATCTAAAAGTAGTTTATGGTCTACAGCAGGGGTCAACAACTTTGACATGGTGTGCCATTACATTTTTTCTGTGCCATTTCAACATTGTGTAAAATTACGCTCAATTACATCTCAATTTAATTGTCCAGTATATGTAATCTGTTTACACATAACATAATATCTGAAGAACAATTTTATTTTTGAGGAAAAAGCATAATAAATATAAAAGAGGCCTACACCAGCTCCTGCTACAACTCCACAGAGCACCTACAATATGTTATTTTTTAAATATTATATAAATAAACTTCATCACAGAGAGAGCAAGATATATTTATCTGTTTGGTAATAACAGAAAAATTGCGCATTAATACAGAAAGCCTTATTTGTTACTCAAGTCTACCACATTAATAGCAGACACAGAACAATAATAACGGATTTAACAACGTGATATAGAGCCTATTCATTACATAATGTTCAAATACCACATATTGTCTAATAAAAATAACGTCAAAATAGGCCAAGTTAAAATTGCATCAGGAGTAGACTTTGAACTTGAGCTCGCACTGAATACGTGTCCGGTGTGCAAAAGCCTACAGCTGTCCTAGACGGGACGCAAGACTGCGCATCGCATCGCGTCCCGCCCGCACCATTTCTTCAGCACCTCACTGAGCGCAACTGCATGAGTGCTGACGCCACGTGACAACTATAAACAAGAAAACTTGATTACAAGGATTATGTAATTTGTCGTAGCCTAGGAACTCAAACCGGACCTAAACATTTTCATAAAATAATATACATTTTGGAATAATGTAACATGAAACAGCATGTGCTTGGCGTGCTGTTGATCTCCTTTCAGCTTAGGTTGCCGACCCCTGGTCTACAGTATCGAACGCAGCACTAAGGTCAAGCAGGGCTAGGAGTAAGATGTTACCTTTATCTGATGCTATAAGAAGGTCGTTTGTAATTTTAACGAGCGCAGTTTCGGTGCTATGATGCTGTCTAAAGCCAGAATGACATTTTTCGTGCATGTCATTATTTTGTAAGTAAGAGCACAACTGAGTGGACACTACTTTTTCTAGTATTTTAGACAAGTACGGAGATTTGAAATCGGTCTATAACTTCCAAGTTTATTGGGGTTTGATAAGAGGCTTAATGACAGCCAGCTTAAAGGGTCCTGGGACATGGCCTAGATTAATTGACGAGTTGATAATGTTATAAATGGGCTCAATTGCAACAGGTTACATTTAGTCATTTGGCAGACGCTTTTATCCAAAGCGACTTACAGATGGGGTAAACAATCGAAGCAATTCGGACAACGTAAGTACAACAAAAAGCATTAAAAGAAATAGTAGAAAAGAAATAGAAGTCAGAACTGATCGGTTAGGTGTTGACGGAAGAGATGCGTTTTCAGACGATTCTTAAAGATGGCTACAGAATCTGCAGATCTTGTTGCAGCGGGCAGATCATTTCACATAAGTGGAACCGATCCAGAGAGGGTTCGTGAGATCGATTTTTTACCTTTTTGGGAAGGCACCACAAGACGTCGTTCGTTTGCAGAGCGCAGAGATCTCTTGGGTACATATACGTCTGCATTAGCGAAAGAAGATAAGGGGGTGCCGAACCAGTGGTGGACTTGTAGGCCAGGAGGAGGAATTTGAATTTGATGCGAGACACAATAGGGAGCCAATGTAACTTTATGAAGAGAGTAGTGACGTGTGCTCTCTTCGGTTCATTGAAGACCACTCTTGCCGGTGCATTCTGGATCATCTGTAGAGGTTTGGTTTTGCAAGCTGGGAGTCCAGCCATTAGCGCATTACAGTAGTCCAGTCTGGACAGAACAAGAGCCTGGACTAGGACTTGCGTAGCATGCTCTGATAGGAAGGGTCTAATTTTTCTAATATTGTAGAGGATGAATCTACAGGACCGGGCGGTGCTGGCAACCTGATCTGTGAAGTTAAGCTGATCATCGTTCCACTCCCAGGTTTCTGGCCTTTCTGGAAGGTGTGATGGTTGATGAGCCCAGTTGAATAGAGAAGTTGTGATGAGTCTTTGTGTCAGCCGGGATTACAAGCAGTTCTGTTTTTGCAAGGATCAGCTGCAGGTGATGGCCATTCATCCAGAGCGAGATGTCGGCTAGGCATGCTGAGATGCGTGCAGAAACGTTTTTTGGCACCAATGTAACATGGTTCATTAAAAGGGAAGGAAGGAGGCGGGAACCGGCGAACATTCAAATAAAGTTTTAATAAAATAAACAAACAAAAACACGGAAGTAAAATGCCGGCAGCCACCTCACGGTCGACTGCTGGCCACAAGAACATAAATACAAACTTAAACATATGTCCGGGCCCGGTCCTCTCTCGTCGAATGTTCTGCCAGCTCGTCCTTTTATGCTTCCGTTCTCCTCCATCGTAATGCGGAGCCGGTGTGCGCACAGCTGATAGCCATTATCACTCACGCCACCGGCCCCGCCCCTTTGTCTGACGGCTCTCACCCCGCCTTCCTCGCTACATACAGAAAATAGCAATGGACCAAGCACTGAGCCCTGAGGCACCCCTGTGTCAAGATGTTGGGACTCAGAGACATCGCCTCTCCATGATACTCTAAATGACCTTCCTGCGAGGTAAGACCTGAACCATTCTAGGACCACTCCAGAGACACCCATAGCCTTGAGGGTCGACAGGAGGATGTGATGGTAAACAGTAACAGTAACTTATCCCAGTAGGATAAGAACAGATGAGTTTGAGGCAGCTCTTTCCAGTCGCAGTGCTTCAATGACAGAGAGCAGCGCAGTCTCAGTGGAATGACCACTCTTGAAACCAGACTGGTTACTGTCCAGGAGGTTTTTCTGGGTGAGAAAGGATGAGAGCTGGTTGCAAACAACACGTTCAAGAGTTTTTGCAATGAATGGGAGGAGAGATACCGGTCTGTAGTTTCCTAACAGTGCAGGATTAAGAGTGGGTTTCTTCAGTAGTGGTGTAATACGGGCCTCTTTGAAGAGTGTGGGAAATGTACCAGTGGTAAGAGACGAGTTGATAATGTGGGTCAGCGTGGGAACAACCGATGGAGAGATGGCCTGGAGGAGATGAGTGGGGATGGGATCTAGTGGGCAGGTAGTCGGGTGGTTAGAAGAAATGACCTTGGAAACATCGTCTTCAGAAAGGAGAGAGAATGAGGGGAGCGAACATGTGCAGCGGGATGACCTGGGAGTGATGAGTGGAGCAGTAGCATGTGTAGATAAGATCAAGTTGATTACCAAATTTATGGGTTGCTGAAGTGGGGACTCGCTTGAGGTCAAACGACGCTGTCAGGTTGTTGAAGTCGGCAGCCTGGTTTTTCAAGGTGGATATTGAAGTCTCCAAGTACCACCAGAGGAGTACCATCCTCGGGGAAGGATGACAGAAGCGCATCAAACTCCTCCAAAAAAAGCCCAAGCTGACCTGGGGGACGATAGATGACTACAACGTGAGTTTTAAGAGGGTGGATGACAGTAACAGCATGAGACTCGAAGGAGATGTTGTTACATGAGGGTGGCAACTGTTTGAATTTCCAGTCGTTAGGAATAAGTTGACCGGTTTCTCCACCCCTCTCTGATATGAGTTGCCTGTGGGAGAAAGTGTAATTATTGGAGAGGGCAGCCGGTGTGGCAGTGTTCTCTGGTTTGATCCAGGTTTTAGTAAGTGCTAAAAGAGAAAGACCAGAATGTTTAGCAATAGCTGTGATGAAATCTGCTTTGTTTACATCAGATTGGCAGTTCCATAAACCAATGGGAAATGTGATTGAGGTAGTTTTGGATGCTGAAAGAGTGCGCAAAATTAGTAGCATTAGCCTTGCGTGGCCTTCTACGTGATACCGGTGATTTACGAGTTGTAGTTACAGTAGGGATTTGAAAACACATAGTGAAAAACGGGGAATAAGTAATGTACAAGACAAATAAAGAGAAGAGAATAAATAAATAAAGTGCAATAGTCAAAGTGCAAAACCGTAATACTTGTGTGCCTTGTAGGTGTCCTTGCTCGGTGGAGTCGCACAGGTAGAGTCGATGGTCTTTACTCTCTTCGGTCTTCACGTGATGAGGGCTGCACGCGATCGCTACATGCGGTAGTTAATCCCACTTAAAAACCCTTCTGAATCGCAATTGAATTCAGCAGGAATTAAAAAGCAACTCTTTTAATAATTTCGTTGGAATGGGGTCTAATAAGCATGTTTTTGGTTTGGATGTTGCAATAAGTTTAATTAAATCTTCCTGTTTTATAGGCGAAAAACACTGTAGCTTTTCTTTTGGGGCGATGGTTGATATTAATTCATCAGACACACTTGGAGGTTGGGTTTTAACTATGTTGTCTCGTATCGATAGCTACGCATCGTTAGCACTATCTACGTGGATATAAAAATCTCCGACAATCAGTACTTTATCAACGTTAACCAACAGGTCTGATAAGAAGTCCGCAAACTCTTTCAGAAAATTAGCGTAGGGCCCAGGTTTTCTATATACAGTGGCCAATGTAAGAGAAGGCAATGTTTTTTTACTTTTGATTGGAACAATTATGTTCAACGCAAGCACTTCAAATTATTTAAATTTATGCTCTGTTCTCTGAGTTACGGTAAAAAGTCTCTAAAGATTATTGCGACACCACCACCTCGGCCAACCGGACATTGCTGATGCATATAACAGTAACTTGGTGGAGTAGACTCATTTAGACCGAAATAATCATTTGGTTTAAGCCAGGTTTCAGTAAGGCAGAGTATATCAAAACTGTTGTCTGTGATCATTTCATTTACAACAACTGCCTTTGAATTTAGAGATCTAACATTAAGTAGCCCGAACGGTTTTGCTCATTAATTATATTGTCTTTAGGTTTAATCACGATAAGGTTTTTCATCAGGAAAACAGTGAGTGCGCACCTTACCTTGAGTGAAGGAAGCGCGTACGTTCCGGACGATTGAGTCTCCGATGACCACAGCATTGCATTCCATCTTGCAGAGGGCGGAAAAGCGGTTCCTGGTCGGGAGAGGTTATCGCTCAGGTCCTGGATTGCGCATTTCGCCATGTGTGTGCCAGTGCAGGAGTGAAGTTCATTAGGGCCCGTCGTGTTCTCGAAGCCTGGGCTCTGTGCATATAAACACGTGGAGTAGAAGTGGTAGGAGTATCACAATCACGTCGAAAACTTACGGTGGCTTTGCGAGCGTCAGCCCGGGATGTTTCTAGTGCCGTTTTACGTTCTTGCAGCCATGTCTGCCTCTTGAGTAGGTCCTGGATCTGCTTCTCCACAACCTCCAGTTCCGACTGAAGTGCGAAGAAAGATGCATCATTTGCATTCAGAGGTAAACACACGTCTGAAACATTAGCCATTAGTTGTGTAACAATGAGAACAGTGAGCTAAGCAGTAAGGGCAATATTCAGTAAGTAAAGGCTGGTAATGCTAACAGCATGAGGGCTTATAGCGAGTAATCGTATATAAAACGAATATATCTCTGCGTTATATGACGATTTTGGTATGATATGCACTTAATGATAAGTTTTACCCTCAATTATCAATTTAGAACATAAATCTTAAGATATAACAGGAATAAACGATATATTAAGAATAAGTTTGATGGAGCTCCGTCTCAAACCACGTGCTCGAGTCCACATCTAAGATTGGACTCGAAGGTCTAAAATCTTGGGTATTTTTGGGGTTCTGAGGAGATTTGGTGGCCTCCACTTTGTGGCATAAATTGAATCTGCTGCAACCACCAGGAGGTCTTGTTCAAGAGATCCAAAGGACTTTAGTGTCTTCTTTCTGGTCTGGTCAGCATTGGGTCCGGTCTGCAGCATTGTACCTGCCCCATACAAGGAGGACAAGGTTTGGTGAACATCAAGGCAAGAAGAATGACTTTTCGTCTAAAAGCAGCACAGAGACTGCTATACAACAACAATCTGGCCTGGATGAACACAGCAAAAGCAATCCTTCGGAGAGCAGGTGGTATAGGATTTAATAAGCATTTTCTTTATCATGAACCTACAGGAGCCTGAGTTAGTGGATCTCAGTCCTAAGTCTGTGGATCTCAGTCCTAAGTCTGTGTTGGAGGCCTGAAAAGTGTTTACCGTATCAAGATCACCCGGTTTATTGGCTGGGCCTTGGCTGCTGGAAGAACCATTGTTTTAATATTATTTTCTCCCATCACGTGTTCTGTCATCTGCATATTTATTTTTAAGGTTGCTGGCTGATGGATATACAAAATTGGGCCATGTTATTAGCAGCAGTGCAGAAGAAATTAACTGGATTGAAATCATTAAGGATGATGCAGCAGCTCAGTGCAGAAATACGTGGTGAGCTGAAAGATGAGCACAATGGTTTTTAGAAAATGTAACAAGGGTAATCCACAGAGGCACGAGGACATGAGTATATCTGACAACACACACACAATGACCGAACACAGGACAATGAAATATGAGGACTATATAAAGGGGAGCAAATCAAGAGGGGACAGGTGCGGGGCATGAACCAATTAACAAGCAATAACGTGACAAAAGGGCGGGAACAGAGACGAGACCATAGAGAGTATGGAAGGCCAAAAGGCCAAAAACGTCTCTCTCACACAAAACAAGGGATCTTGCTCCGATTAAGAATCATGACAGAACCCCCGCCTTAAGGAGCGATATCCTGACGAGTCACCGGCTGGAAGGCCGGCTGAGTCACCGGACTGGATGCCAGCTGCTGCCCCGGACTAGACTCCCGGCTGCTGCACCGGACTGGACGCCGGTTGGATCACTGGACTGGACGCCGGCTGCACCGGACTGGACGCCGGTTGGATCACTGGACTGGATGCGGCTGCACCAGACGGGACGCCGGCTGGATCACCGGATTGGACGCCGGCTGCACCGGACTGGACACCGGCTGGATCACCGGACTGGACGCCTGCTGCACCGGTTGGGATGCAGGCAGCACCAGCCTGGACGCTCCTCCACGACGCTTCTCCCTCTACCTCCGGTCAATCGGGCCTGTGGCCGACTTAGCCGGGCCCGTGGAGGACAGAGGGAGTTCTGGGTCAGAGAAGTCCACAGACGTCGTCCCCGAGTCTCTACTTCCCCACTTGCCACGGGGCTCCGCCAGGAGGACAGAGGACCGTGGAGCTCAAACCCGAGGGTACTGAGTCCCCCCGGGTAACGGCAACCAGGATGAGGTCTTCCGGAGCACTCGACCGCGGGGCGGTTTCAGGTGGGACCTCACCCCGGGATCGTCCCGGTTGACCACGTACCTGACCATGTCCGCAAACCCTAGGGGGGCCAGCAGCCTCTTCTCTGACAGTGTGAGGCACGGAGTGAGGCAGCAGTTGAAAATCACTTTCAACTCCGCCTCACCAAACTTGGTCACCTCTGCCACCGCCGAGAATGCCCTGGCGAACTCCTGGTTCCCGTAATTCCCCTGACGGAACCCTAGCAGCAAGTGGGCTTGGCGAGATAGTAAGGACGACGCTGTACCGTCCATGGTAGCTGCCAGCTGGGTTCTGTTAGGTTCGGTTATTCTGTCATGAAACACTGGAAAGAACCCCGCTGCCTGCAGTTGGGTTCTTTCCAGTGTTTCATGACAATACCTGACAAAAAGGTCACTTTCACTTCACTTTCAAGTACTCTGTTCAACAGAAAAGAAGTGTGATGATGATAAATTTTTTTCAGGTTCTGCCAAACTTGTAATTTGGAAAACAAGGAAAAAGATTTTGGGCAGGTTAATACAAGTGTGGTTCCAATGTTTTTGGGACTAGTGGCAGCTAGAATAAAAGTGAAATTTGCTTATTATAAGTTGGTGGACTGTTTATCTATGTTTTTGACATTTGGGGTGTAAATGAGGTGCTGTGTACGATTTGGTGTTGTCTTTTTAATATGTATGTGGAAAAAAATGCTTTGTATTATGTATATGCTGTATTTGTGGTAATGATTGAGAAATAATTGTTAAAAAATAAATTTGTTTTTAAATCTCAAAATCTCTCACACACAAAGCAAAGGACAAAAATGACAAAATATATGTTTCATCTTATAATAATAGTTCATATATAGAAATACTTTAAATAATATATATTTAATTACACTTAGATGTGTATTTTTTGTGTGTATTTCATGTTATACAGTGTAAATGTAGAAAAGATGCATTAGACTATAGCTCGAGCTGCGAGGTTTCTCTGAAAAACAGCGCTTTTACCACTGGCTAAAGAGAACTCCATAAACTGCGTGTCTCTATAAAAGGTGTTTTATTGTATATAAATTGATTTTGAGGAACGTGCACTTGGAATTACTTACGAGAGCGCAATTGTAGACAGCGTCACATGGGGTTGTCTAGAGTATCTTTGACTTCAAGATGTGCCAGTGATTGCTGAGCGAATCACTGGCACAACCCTCACCAATCTACAAGAACTGTACACATCCAGAGTGAGTAATAGAACTCGCAAAATCACTCTGGACCCCCGCACACTTTCTCTTTGAACTGCTGCCATCTGGTCGGCGCTACAGAGCACTGAGCACGAAAACAGCCAGACATAGGAAAAGTTTCTTCCCTCAGGCCATCTACCTCATTAACTGTTCTACTGTGCAATAAAAACACGTGCAATACACAACTATATTTTCATATTTATTAAACATATGTTGTTAATATGATATTCAGCTATCCACATTCCCCTGCATAACTTGTATATAACACAGTATCATTTGTAAATAGCACATCTGTACATAAAATATACTGTCTATTGTCCTTTTGTCTAATATTGTCCTTTTTGTCAAATGTGTATTGTCTCTCATATATTTATTTTTATGTTTTGTTACCTGTGCCTTGTTACCTTTTTAACCTGTATGTGCACTGGAAGCTTCTGTCACTAAGACAAATTCCTTGTGTGTCCAAGCACACTTGTCAATAAAGCTCTTTCTTTTTTCTTTTTAAGTTAAGACAGGTGGTAAAGGAAAGGTTAGATGGAAAGCCCTTATATGGAGATGGACTGGGTGTTTTTTATGCAAATGACTTAACTCGTGCACGCAGCCGCTTATTTAGAATACTCCAAATTCACTAACAATAGGTCGAAGTTAAGAACAAATTAATGTGCGTACGAACGTGTTGTGAATTAGGCTGAAAGTTTATTAATACGAAAAATCAGCACAATTATTAGTAAATGAGACCCAATTTAACAGGCACAGTGATTTCTCAGAAATTAAAAATTAGTTTGGCCATTCTGTGCGGCTCGGTCCAAAGACCATATGAGCATACAACTAAGCAAACATGCCCTTGAGGTTATAGGTGAGGCAGAATAATATGGGGACAAGCATACAAGGTGGAGATATATGTGTATACACATTTAGACCATTCTTTTGTGGTTAAAGAGAGAGAAAGATAAATTCTTTGGGAGAATTTGAGGTTCGCAGTCTCTGGGGACATGTCACTTTGGTGAGCCCCCCTGAACCTCCTTTGAAGTCCAGGGAGGGTATTGGAATTGGTCCTGGTCAGTGATGAATAGGGCAGTTTGGACCAGACTCGTTGGCGCCGGTTATAGCCCTGCCGAGAGCTTGTGGTGTTTTACGATACACAAATGGTAACCTTTGCTCCTTGACCAGATCGTACAACGGAGTGAAACTACAAATAAACAAGTAAACATGTTTCAATAATAATAATAATGTCAAGGAATTAACGACAATTACAGCATCATATCAACATCCACAATAGCGTAATATTCTGCTTGAAAATAAACATAGCATTTTGTAATGTAAATAATGAAAACAGCCATATTACGCTAGCACAATGTGGCTAATGCAATAGCCAGATGGAAAATTGTCAATAATTATCTTAAACCAGAACAATTCACATTTCTAGAATACTGTATAATGCACATTCATGTAAATCAGGTAAATATTCACAAGCAATGCTGTTGCAATGTTAAATATTACAGAAATGTATGGCGATTAGGCCGTCTGCATCTATAAACGGGTCTAAGTCTTTAAGGATGCCTTTTTTAAGATCTTGTCTCCAGTTACCAAGCTCTTATCCTCTTGGACATATGTCTCCTGTTGGATTGCTTTAATTATCACTTTTTCAGCACATGAGAGTTATTCAACTGTTGGAGCATTGGAACAGTAAAGACAGTAACAATCGCATGAGCACCCCAAGAAGGGTGTTGTTCAGGTCTGGCCCAGATAAAAGAACATCATTCAGCGAGACATCCTCATGACGGGCACTGGAATCCAAGACAACTCTTATATTTCTGGGTTTTTAGGGTGATATACCCCAAAGAGAGGCAAATACCAGCACTCTTCCCCTTCCATGAGAGGGGGAGCTTCTTCAGCATGGTTGTTACTAAAAACTTTACCCATAAACTAAAGAAGTGCTGTTTCATCTCAAGATTACGTTGCAAGGTTGATAGCCTTTTCATGGCTTGACATCTGTTGTTAGGGAGTCTGCACCTTGAAGCTTTGAAAGGCAATGGCGCGTTCCAGCGGTTGCTTTCATCTTTCTTCAACCCTTGTTCCATAATGTGAAGGAACGCCAGGCCATTGATAGATGGGGCCACTTTGTTGTCATCACAGATAACCTTAAACACTTCTTGACTAAACTGATCACCTCTGTTGTTGTAAACAAGTTGTTCCATAGAACACATTTCATCGTAATTTCTCCAATCATTACTGTTTCTCTCTTTCACATGAAAAATATTCGAACAGGGATCAAAGATGGATGGACGTTGTTCTTTTGTGTTAGTGAAGAATGTACTCACAGTAGTAGACTTGTGCATTCCGTTCAGACAAAAATTGCCAACTATCACCCTTCCTAGGTCAAGCTTCTGTGCATAAGGAGCGTTGTGAGGTCCGTTTACCTGTCTGCCAACCTTATGGACTCTGATAATGTCACGACCCAAAATAATCATGATAACAGCATCTGGGTCTAAGTCTGGTACGAATGGAGCTATTGGCTTCAGGTGAGAGTGATAGAGAGCAGCACCGGAAGTGGGAATATCTGCCCTATTTTCAGGAATGTTGTTACACTCTTACAAACTTGGTAGGGAGAGGCTTACCTTTCCATCCACAGACTCGATTTGGTAGTCAGATGCTTTACGACCGACAGTCTATGTCACATCAGAACAAGCTCTTAAGGGTATACAAAGAAGCTGGGCCATTTTCTTTGAAGGCATCAAATAATTCAGAACGAGCTAAGGACCTGTTGCTCTGCTCGTCGAGAATCACGTAGACTTACAGTGCTTTCTCATGCTGGCCTTTGGGGTATACTTTCACCAAGCTGATTTTTGAACATGACTTATTACTGAGGTCACCTTTGCAAACTTTCATGCAATGAGCTTCCACTTCTGTCGGTGGCGTGGAAACTTCCTCCTCGCCATGCTGTGATGAGGAGGCCACTTCTTGGGCTTTTGGAGCTGGGCCTGGATGCAATGCAGAAATGTGTCTCTCACTTCCACATTCTGAACATTGAGTCACAAATGTGCAGTTCTTAGCTATGTGAGTAGTTGCTATGCAACACCTGAAACAGATTCTCCTTTCTTTCAAAAAAGCAAAACGTTCTTCCAAGGGTTTCTCACAGAAAGAACGGCATTTCCTTAATAAATTAGGTCTTTTGTGAATGGGACAAAGTCTCTCAGCATCCTCAGCTTTCCGTTCATCTTTATCTGTGTCGAAATGAACAGGAGAAGATACATTTACTTCGTTTACCAAGACTTCTCTTGACTTGCCTGGCTTCCAACTAGCCTTGTCTGCTTTGTTAACTACATGTGTACTGTTTGAGTTAGGAAGTTAAACCCGTGTCATTCCTTATTCTAGCTTGCTGACTTATAAAGTCAACTAAGACTCCAAAGGGGGGGACAAACCATACTTCTGTTTGTAACCAGATCCATGAGACAACCACTTTTCTTGTAGGTTAAATGGCAGTTTCTGAACTATGGGATTGATACCCCTTGCCGTGTCCAGATATGAAAGGCCTGGAAGGTATCCATCAACTTTGGCTGACTATTTACCTTAGAAGATAACTCAATTCGTGAAGCTTTGAGAAGTCTTTGCTTGAAATTTTTGGAAAATGTTTAATACGCTTGAAAGGTGCTCTTTCGATAACCTCTGGAGCACCATATCATTCTTCCAGTCTAGTCCATATCATGTCAAGACCTCTCAATGGCGGATTAATGTGTACGGACCTCATGCGTTTAGCATACTCAGCTGATTCTTTTCCCAACCATTTGACTAACAAGTCCATTTCTTCACTAGGTGTCAAGTTCAAACCACTTACAGCATTTTGAAAGGACCGCTGCCAGGATCTGAAGCTTTCTGGTTGGTCAATGAACTGTAGTAAACCAGTGTTAACAAGTTCCCGACGAGCAAAATATCTGACAAAGTCTGAAATGTCTCTCTTGTCTTGTTGGAAAGGTTGAAGAGTTGAACTCGTCACTGGGAAAGACGGTGTGCTGCTTTGGGTGAAACGTGTGTGCCTTCTGCGCTGGTTATCATCTTGAGTGTTACCAGGAAGATGATTCATGGCTGGTGAGAATTGTGGTTGAGCAGTATCTCTTTTTGGTTGCACATGATAAAATTCAGCATCGTCTGATTAGCTCTCTGCCTTGAAACATGTAGCTGGAACAGAATGTTTGACTGGTAACTCTGTGTGAGGCTGTATGGTTTCATCTGGAGGGAGTGTCTCTTCTTTTGATGGTGATTCTATGACTGCTTGTAGATTCATCTGTTCAACATATTAAAATGTTCAATGCATAACATCCACAAGAGCTGTTTCCAGTGGAGGATCATGTTTACTATGGAAGCTAGTGTCAACAGCTGCTTCTAAAGCTTCTGCTTTGGCTACAGCTGCAGCGGTTTCTCTCTCTAACACCATTTTAATCAATTTTTGCTTCGAATTTTGCTTTCTCCACCTTTATTTTTTCCTCCTCATCTGCATACATTAAAGTGCCATGGCTGCTTCAGCTTTTGCTCTGACCATTGCAGCTGCAGCATTTGTAGAGGAGCTGCCCGATCGTGAACTTGACCATGCTGATCTGGTTGGAATTAACAACAATTACAGCATCATATCAACATCCACAATAGCGTAATATTCTGCTTGAAAATAAACATAGCATTTTGTGATGTAAATAATGAATATAGCGATATTACACTAGCACAATGTGGCTAATGCAATAGCCTGATGGAAAATTGTCAATAATTATCTTAAACCAGAACAATTCACATTTCTATAAGCCAAATGCGTAAATGTATAAGTACTGTATAATGAACATCCATATAAATCAGGTAAATACTCACAAGCAATGCTGTTGCAATGTTAAATATTACAGAAATGTAGGCCATCTTTAACCGCGGCCGGCAAGGAGCACTCACTACTTCCTGATTCAAGCGAATACCGGAAAATCACAGACCTAAAGCAACATCAAACTCGCCACTAGGTGCTAAACCCTAAATAAAGTGAACGGCAGAATTAGTGCAATAGATAACATTTAGGAATTTGCTCGGTCCTCAGCCAGCCAAGACGCTCTGAGACCGGCAAGAGCTGCCTCTAACTCATCTGTACTTTAGATCTTCAGATCAACTCTATCTGACGCCTTTGACACCGTTAACCACCACATACTCCTGATGACCCTCAAGGCTTTGGGTGTCTCTTGAGTGGTGCTACAATGGTTCAGGTCTTATCTTACCGGTAGGTCATTTAGAGTATCCTGGAGAGGTGAGGTCTCTGAGTCCCAACATCTTGACAAAGGGGTGCCTCAGGGCTCATTGCTTGGTCTTTTGCTATTTTCTATATACATGACATCCCTAGGCACTTTCATTCGGAAACATGGCTTTTCCTATCACTGCTACGCGGATGAAACACAACTCCACCTGTCATTTCAGCATGCCGACATTTCACTCCCAGAAACCTGGGAGTGGTGATCGACGATCAACTTAACTTCACAGATCAGGTTGCCAGCACCAACCGGTCCTGTAGATTCATCCTCTACAATATTAGGAAAATTAGACCTTTCCTATCCGAGCATGCTACGCAAGTCCTAGTCCAGATTCATGTTCTGTCCAGACTGGACTACTGCGATGCGCTACTGGCTGGACTTCCAGCTTGCACAACCAAACCTCTACAGATGATCCAGAATGCAGCGGCAAAAGAACGAACTACGTCTTGTGGTGCCATCCCAAAAAGGTAAAAAAATCTCTCTCACGTATTTTCTCTGGATTGGTTCCACATTTATGGAATGATCTGCCTGCTGCTGCAGATTCTGTAGCCATCTTTAATAATCGTCTGAAAACACATCTCTTCCGTCAACACCTGACTGATCAGTTCTGACTTCTATCTCTTTCCTTCTATTTACCTCTTTACTTTAAAAAAAAAACTGTATACTGTGGTAGGCTATATGAGACCAGTTTTTTATTGCACTTATATGCTTTTTGATGTCCTTATGTTGTTCCACGTGCTTCCATTGTTTCCCTCATCTGTAAGTCGCTTTGGATAAAAGCGTCTGCTAAATGACTGAATGTAAATGTGTTATTGTGTATTAAGGACACTTTTCGTCATATTCACATCACAATGTAAATATAACTTCACATAAATTTATCAAGTGTCATTCTTTCTTGTTGTGAACGGATTGGAAATGATTCAGCGCTGTCTCAAGTAATCAACAGATAAATAACACATTCTGAACTCCTATGCGGTTTGTTTAGTTTTAAATGTCTCAAATATCAAATATTTATAATGTTATAAACAAAATAATGTTGAAGCCAAATGACCACCCATGAATTTTGCTCTCACTACCGTTCTTTGTGCAGCGAGCGCATTGGTCTTTAAAGAACGATCTGTCACAGCAAACAGCGAATCATAGTAATGTGCTCATGTTGTGTCTGTAAACTTGATGAGCTGAGCTGAGCTATGGCCGATGCGACGACGGCAAGAAACATCACGGCTGTGTCCGAAATAGCCCCCTATACCCTAATATAAGGCACTATTTGAGGGGACATCCATTTTTAGTGGTGTCCGAAGCGGACATTATTGAGTGCACTCATTCAATCTCATAAGGCATCATAATAACGAGCCAATGTAACCTCACGGCCATCTATGGAGTGATGCTTGCGCTGAATGAATTCCCGCGTCTTTGCAGACGATAGCGCCCGCAGCGTTTCCAGTACACCAAGTGTCCGAATTTACTCACTAGTTTTCACCTGCTCCTGAAAATGGACTATATTAGTGAACTAATGTAGGTAGTAGTGAATGAGGGAATAGTGGGCGATTTCGGACACTTTAGCGAGGTGGCGCGGAGAGCCGCTTTTGGGCCGCTTTGCCGCTTCGAGGCTGGTATTAACAAAACATTTATTGATTAGAGCCCTGCACTGCCAATATTAAATTATGTTTTCTGAGTCACACCATTAAAAATGTGGTATTAGGCACCAAACCAAATTGGAATGATATAAAATGGCAAAGTAAATAAAACACATTATCAAAATCTGGAAAATTTGCAGGAAGTGAAAGTGACCTATTTGTCAGTTATATTGACCCATAACCAAAATTTGACCTCTGCATTTAACGCATCCAGTGAGTTGTGAACACAGGCACTGCAAGTCGTGAACACACACACCTGGAGCAGTGAGCAGCTATCACTGCAGCACCTGGTGAGCAAAGGTCAGGGGCACGTCTAACGGGGGTCAAGGGCACGTCTGTTGCTACCTGCTGGCCCTGAGAATTGAACCTGGTGACCTTCTGTTTACGAGTCCGACTCTTTTACCACTAGGCCACAACTGCCCCCTTACTCCAGTACTCAGTAAATAATAACATTAAATGCAATTAATACAATGATGATTTACTACATGCAAAACCAGATATGTAGGCTTAGGCTATGCCGTTGCAGCAGGTGCTTGACATGACATCACTGCTTGTGGGAGGGGCCCTATCTCTTGCTTTGCGAGGGGGCTCTTACGGATTTGTGAGAAAACTGAGAAAACACATGCACCACAACAGAGAAATCCTGCTACACATTTCAACTAAATAAATGTATGTGTCCTCATGGACGTAAGAGTATCCAGGCTTCGTTTACCCTTCAAAATGCGCGAATTGAAATAACGCATTGAAATACGCCTAATGGAAATACATAATTTTCGCAAAAATTAAATCTGTAATAGAAACCTGGCTAGTGTTTCAAAGAAGAGACATATACAGGTTTTCAAAAACATAAGGGTAAAAGGTTGTGAAAGATAGCCACTTTCCCCCTCTATTGAATGACCATGGTTGTGTAGGTCTGTCTACCTGCTGGACAAATCTATTACAAAGATAAGTGTAATTTTGGACGTACAATTGCCTTTTTACCAACATGGGTAAAGAGAGAGGTTGTGAAGATGCCCACTCTCCCCCTTTACTGAACTACTCTAGTTTCATGTTGGACAAATACTTTACCAAAGGAAAGGTAAAGGTTAACTTTGGACGTGCAATTCCCTTTTAAACCAGTAGGGGTAAAAGAAAGGTTGTGAACGATGCCCACTCTCCCCCTCTATTGAATGACTTTGGTTATATAGGTCTGTCTACCTGCTACTCACAAATATAAGTTTAATTTTAGACACAATTGCCTTTTTAACAACCATGCTTCTATTGAAGGTTATAGGTCTTGCACAAAGGTATTACAAAATTAAGTTTAATTTTAGACGTACAATTGCCTTTTCAACCAGTAGGGGTAAAACGAAAGGTTTTGAAAGATGCCAACTAACCAACTCTATTGAACAACCTTGGTTGTATGCGTGTGTCTACCTGGTGGACAAAGGTATTACAAAAAATAACAAAATGGCCTTTCACCAACAGGGATAAATAGAGAGGAAGATGCACACTCTCCCCCTCTATTGGATGACCTTGGTTGTATAGGTCTGTCTACCTGCTGGACAAAGATATAAAAACAGAAAGGTAAAGGTTAACTTTGGAAGAGCAATTTCCTTTCCACCAGTAGGGGTAGTAAGAAAGGTTATGAAAGATGCCCAGTCTCTACCTCTATTGGATGACCTTGGTTGTATAGGTCTGTCAAAAAAAAAGTTTAATTTTTTCAACAGTAGGGGTAAAAGGAGAGGTTGTGAAATATGCCAAATCGCTAACTCTATTGAATAACCTTGGTTGTATAGGTCTGCCTACCCGATGGACAAACGTATTACAAAAAAATTGCCTTTTTCACCAACAGGGATATATAGAGAGGTTGTGGAATTGTCCACTCTCCCCCTCTACTGAACTACTATAGTTTCTTGTCTCTGTCTTCATGTTGGACAAAGACGTTACAAAAAGAAAGTCTGAGGTTAATTTTGGACGTACAATTGCCTTTTTCACCAGTAGGGGTTAAGTGAAATGTTGTGAAAGATGCCCACTCTCCCCCTCTACTGAACTACTCTGGTTTCCTGTCTCTGTCTTCATGTTGGACAAAGACATAAAAAAAGAAAGGTAAGGGTTAATTTTGGACGTACAATTGCCTTTTTCACCAGTAGGCTTTAAAGAAAGTTTGTGAAAGATGCCCACCCTCCCCCTCTACTGAACTACTCTAGTTTCATGTATCTGTCTTCACGTTGGACAAAGACGTTACAAAAAGAAAGTCTAAGGTTCATTTTGGACGTACAATTGCTGTTTTCACCAGTAGGGGTTAAATTAAATGTTGTGAAGATGCCTACTCTCCCCCTCTACTGAACTACTCTAGTTTCATGTCTTTCAAGATGCCCACTCTCCCCCTCTATTGATTGACCTTGGTTGCTTAGGTATGTCTACCTGCTGAACAAAGGTATTACAAAAATAAGTTTAATCTTGGACGTACATTTGCCTTTTCCACCAGTAGGGGTAGTAAGAACTGTTGTGAAAGATGCCCACTCTCCCCCTCTATTGAATGACATTGGTTGTATAGGTATGTCTACCTGCTGAACAAAGGTATAAAAAAAATGGCCCTTTTCACCAACAGGGGTAAAAAGAGAGGTTGTGAAGATGCCAACTCTCCCCCTCTACTGAACTACTATAGTTTCATGTCTCTGTCTTCATGTTGGACAAAGACGTTACAAAAGGAAAGCCAAAGGTTAATTTTGGACGTACAATTGCCTTTTTTTACCAGTTGGGGTAAAAAGAGAGGTTTTGAAGATGCGCACTCACCACTTCTACTGAACTACTCTAGTTTCATGTCTTTCAAGATGCCCACTTTCCCCCTCTATTGAATAACCTTGGTTGCTTAGGTCTGTCTACCTGCTGGACAAAGCTATGTATTTTTGGACTTACAATTGCCTTTTTTACCAATACAGGTAAAAAGAGAGGTTGTGAAGATGCCCACTCTCCCCCTCTACTGAACTACTCTAGTTTCATGTTTCTGTCTTCATGTTGGACAAAGACGTTACATGTTGGACAAAGATGTTTAAAAAAGAAAGTCTAAGGTTAATTTTGGATGTATAATTGCCATTTTCACCAGTAGGGGTAAAAAGAAAGGTTGTGAACGATGCCCACTCTCCCCCTCTATTGAATGACCTTGGTTGGTTAGGTCCGTCTAAAAAGAGAGGTTTTGAAGATGCGCACTCTCCACCTCTACTGAACTACTCTAGCTTCATGTCTGTCAAGATGCCCACTCTCCCCCTCTTTTGAATGACCTTGGTTGGATTGTGTTTCATTGAGGTGTAACCTTATTCTCAGATGTATCTACTGAAATGGCTTGAGCGAAATAAACCAGGGCCATTCACACTATTGTGAAAACGCTGCAAAAGCATCTAGATGTCAAATGAATGTGGATTGTACGGTAAAATACAATTGGATTTGGGTAAATGTTCAGAAAAAAGCTTGAGTTCTAGTTGTATTCTTTAATGATATTGACGTTTGATTACAGACTTGTCAAATCGGATCTCAGTTTTTGTCATTGTCGAGATCTCTTCCAAAACTCTGATGGACACATTTGTGAGATTTCTGGGTCTTTTTCTCAAGAGAAAGATCTGAGACGAATGAGACTTCTGCAAGTTTCCATGTTAATCTCACTGGTTTCTAGAAGAAATCACTGGGGTATTACAGAGATCTCGCCCGTGATTTTCTTAACTTATGGGAAGCTTGACCGTAGAAAAGGTGGAACATTTGGGAGTTCTGTTCTGAGAGGTTGAGGGTTATGGCCCCACCCCTTTTTTC
This sequence comes from Triplophysa siluroides, assembly GCA_006030095.1. Classification (NCBI taxonomy): domain Eukaryota; kingdom Metazoa; phylum Chordata; class Actinopteri; order Cypriniformes; family Nemacheilidae; genus Triplophysa; species Triplophysa siluroides. The sequence goes on from VCII01000446.1 coordinate 753,484, forward strand.
CAGGATACCCCTAACTCTCTCCCCCAGATACATTCCCTCGATCAAGGCACATTTACCCATGAACCATAAGCTTTTTTATGAGAAAGTGAATAAAGATTAATCTTTTTGGGCATATCTCTCCCCTGTTGAAAAGGCACATCGCTAAGCAAAGCATTGTGTGAATGCCAACAGCACGGCAATTTAAAGCTTGCTTACCACCCTGCCGTCCAATGGCCAGGTATGTGCGCACGATAGGTCTTGACCTTTGCAGGTATCCTTTCGCAGAGGCAATATCGTAGCTCATGAGGTTTATCCGAGGCGTGATCATTGCTGATTGAAAACTTTACCCAATACCCAGCCGGGATGACTTGAAATACAGTCAGCCTTGGCAATTTTTGCAAGTCTCTTAAGAGACGTTTGATCGTGTTTGAAAGAAAGGTTTTATTTGTCTTGGATTTGTTTTATGAGGTCATTTCACTTTTTGGAGAGGTGTCAGAGGTGCTTCTTGTTTCTCTAAGCTTTTCTTTTTATAGTCTGGGGGATTTCGATGGATTTGTCAATTGTGTTTCATTGAGGTGTAACCTTATTCTCAGATGTATCTACTGAAATGGCTTGAGCGAAATAAACCAGGGCCATTCACACTATTGTGAAAACGCTGCAAAAGCATGTAGATGTCAAATGAATGTGGATTGTACGGTAAAATACAATTGGATTTGGGTAAATGTTCAGAAAAAAGCTTGAGTTCTAGTTGTATTCTTTAATGATATTGACGTTTGATTACAGACTTGTCAAATCGGATCTCAGTTTTTGTCATTGTCGAGATCTCTTCCAAAACTCTGATGGACACATTTGTGAGATTTCTGGGTCTTTTTCTCAAGAGAAAAGATCTGAGACGAATGAGACTTCTGCAAGTTTCCATGTTAATCTCACTGGTTTCTAGAAGAAATCACTGGGGTATTACAGAGATCTCGCCCGTGATTTTCTTTACTTATGGGAAGCTTGACCGTAGAAAAGGTGGAACATTTGGGATGGCACATGTGAGTTGTCATGTCCATCCACCGGTAGGGGTTGTCTGAGTCGATACAAGCCTAAGCCATGTTCAGAGAGGGTTATGGCCCCACCCCTTTTATCCAGGACACCCCTGATTCTCTCCCCAGATAATATCGCTCGAGTAAGCGTGATTCAGAGTCGACTCACTTTTTTCCAAACCAATAACTTCATGCAAGACTTCTGTAAATTTCCATGTTAATCTCACTGGTTTCTAGAAGAAATCACTGGGGTATTACAGAGATCTCGCCCGTGATTTTCTTTCCTTATTGGAAGCTTGACCGTAGAAAAGGTGGAACATCCTGAGAGGTGAGGTTATGGCCCCACCCCTTTTTTCCAGGATACCCCTAACTCTCTCCCCCAGATACATTCCCTCGATCAAGGCACATTTACCCATGAACCATAAGCTTTTTTATGAGAAAGTGAATAAAGATTAATCTTTTTGGGCATATCTCTCCCCTGTTGAAAAGGCACATCGCTAAGCAAAGCATTGTGTGAATGCCAACAGCACGGCAATTTAAAGCTTGCTTACCACCCTGCCGTCCAATGGCCAGGTATGTGCGCACGATAGGTCTTGACCTTTACAGTTATCCTTTCGCAGAGGCAATATCGTAGCTCATGAGGTTTATCCGAGGCGTGATCATTGCTGATTGAAAACTTTACCCAATACCCAGCCGGGATGACTTGAAATACAGTCAGCCTTGGCAATTTTTGCAAGTCTCTTAAGAGACTTTGATCGTGTTGAAAGAAAGGTTTTATTTTGTTTTATGAGGTCGTTTCACTTTTTGGAGAGGGGTCAGAGGTGCTTCTTGTTTCTCTAAGATTTTCTTTTTATAGTCTGAGGGATTTCGATGGATTTGTCAATTGTGTTTCATTGAGGTGTAACCTTATTCTCAGATGTATCTACTGAAATGGCTTGAGCGAAATAAACCAGGGCCATTCACACTATTGTGAAAACGCTGCAAAAGCATGTAGATGTCAAATGAATGTGGATTGTACGGTAAAATACAATTGGATTTGGGTAAATGTTCAGAAAAAAGCTTGAGTTCTAGTTGTATTCTTTAATGATATTGACGTTTGATTACAGACTTGTCAAATCGGATCTCAGTTTTTTGTCATTGTCGAGATCTCTTCCAAAACTCTGATGGACACATTTGTGAGATTTCTGGGTCTTTTTCTCAAGAGAAAGATCTGAGACGAATGAGACTTCTGCAAGTTTCCATGTTAATCTCACTGGTTTCTAGAAGAAATCACTGGGGTATTACAGAGATCTCGCCCGTGATTTTCTTTCTTATGGGAAGCTTGACCGTAGAAAAGGTGAACATTTGGGAGTTCTGTTCTGAGAGGTTGAGGGTTATGGCCCCACCCCTTTTTTCCAGGATACCCCTAACTCTCTCCCCCAGATACATTCCCTCGATCAAGGCACATTTACCCATGAACCATAAGCTTTTTTATGAGAAAGTGAATAAAGATTAATCTTTTTGGGCATATCTCTCCCCTGTTGAAAAGGCACATCGCTAAGCAAAGCATTGTGTGAATGCCAACAGCACGGCAATTTAAAGCTTGCTTACCACCCTGCCGTCCAATGGCCAGGTATGTGCGCACGATAGGTCTTGACCTTTGCAGGTATCCTTTCGCAGAGGCAATATCGTAGCTCATGAGGTTTATCCGAGGCGTGATCATTGCTGATTGAAAACTTTACCCAATACCCAGCCGGGATGACTTGAAATACAGTCAGCCTTGGCAATTTTTGCAAGTCTCTTAAGAGACTTTTGATCGTGTTTGAAAGAAAGGTTTTATTTGTCTTGGATTTGTTTTAAGAGGTCATTTCACTTTTTGGAGAGGGGTCAGAGGTGCTTCTTGTTTCTCTAAGCTTTTCTTTTTAGTCTGGGGATTTCGATGGATTTGTCAATTGTGTTTCATTGAGGTGTAACCTTATTCTCAGATGTATCTACTGAAATGGCTTGAGCGAAATAAACCAGGGCCATACACACTATTGTGAAAACGCTGCAAAAGCATGTAGATGTCAAATGAATGTGGATTGTACGGTAAAATACAATTGGATTTGGGTAAATGTTCAGAAAAAAGCTTGAGTTCTAGTTGTATTCTTTAATGATATTGACGTTTGATTACAGACTTGTCAAATCGGATCTCAGTTTTTGTCATTGTCGAGATCTCTTCCAAAACTCTGATGGACACATTTGTGAGATTTCTGGGTCTTTTTCTCAAGAGAAAGATCTGAGACGAATGAGACTTCTGCAAGTTTCCATGTTAATCTCACTGGTTTCTAGAAGAAATCACTGGGGTATTACAGAGATCTCGCCCGTGATTTTCTTAACTTATGGGAAGCTTGACCGTAGAAAAGGTGGAACATTTGGGATGGCACATGTGAGTTGTCATGTCCATCCACCGGTAGGGGTTGTCTGAGTCGATACAAGCCTAAGCCATGTTCAGAGAGGGTTATGGCCCCACCCCTTTTATCCAGGACACCCCTGATTCTCTCCCCAGATAATATCGCTCAAGTAAGCGTGATTCAGAGTCGACTCACTTTTTTCCAAACCAATAACTTCATGCAAGACTTCTGTAAATTTCCATGTTAATCTCACTGGTTTCTAGAAGAAATCACTGGGGTATTACAGAGATCTCGCCCGTGATTTTCTTTCCTTATTGGAAGCTTGACCGTAGAAAAGGTGGAACATTCTGTTCCCCCACCCTTTTTTCCAGGATACCCCTAACTCTCTCCCCCAGATACTTCCCTCGATCAAGGCACATTTACCCATGAACCATAAGCTTTTTTATGAGAAAGTGAATAAAGATTAATCTTTTTGGGCATATCTCTCCCCTGTTGAAAAGGCACATCGCTAAGCAAAGCATTGTGTGAATGCCAACAGCACGGCAATTTAAAGCTTGCTTACCACCCTGCGTCCAATGGCCAGGTATGTGCGCACGATAGGTCTTGACCTTTGCAGTTATCCTTTCGCAGAGGCAATATCGTAGCTCATGAGGTTTATCCGAGGCGTGATCATTGCTGATTGAAAACTTTACCCAATACCCAGCCGGGATGACTTGAAATACAGTCAGCCTTGGCAATTTTTGCAAGTCTCTTAAGAGACTTCTGATCTTGTTTGAAAGAAAGGTTTTATTTGTTTTATGAGGTCGTTTCACTTTTTGGAGAGGGGTCAGAGGTGCTTCTTGTTTCTCTAAGATTTTCTTTTTATAGTCTGAGGGATTTCGATGGATTTGTCAATTGTGTTTCATTGAGGTGTAACCTTATTCTCAGATGTATCTACTGAAATGGCTTGAGCGAAATAAACCAGGGCCATACACACTATTGTGAAAACGCTGCAAAAGCATGTAGATGTCAAATGAATGTGGATTGTACGGTAAAATACAATTGGATTTGGGTAAATGTTCAGAAAAAAGCTTGAGTTCTAGTTGTATTCTTTAATGATATTGACGTTTGATTACAGACTTGTCAAATCGGATCTCAGTTTTTGTCATTGTCGAGATCTCTTCCAAAACTCTGATGGACACATTTGTGAGATTTCTGGGTCTTTTTCTCAAGAGAAAGATCTGAGACGAATGAGACTTCTGCAAGTTTCCATGTTAATCTCACTGGTTTCTAGAAGAAATCACTGGGGTATTACAGAGATCTCGCCCGTGATTTTCTTTCCTTATTGGAAGCTTGACCGTAGAAAAGGTGGAACATTTGGGATGGCACATGTGAGTTGTCATGTCCATCCACCGGTAGGGGTGGACTGAGTCGATACAAGCCTAAGCCATGTTCTGAGAGGTTGAGGGTTATGGCCCCACCCCTTTTTTCCAGGATACCCCTAATTCTCTCCCCCAGATAAATTCCCTCGATCAAGGCACATTTACCCATGAACCATAAGCTTTTTTATGAGAAGTGAATAAAGATAATCTTTTTGGCATATCTCTCCCCTGTTGAAAAGGGGGCACA